>JACCID010000003.1:6600000-6774194 GCA_018906775.1 Sycophila sp. Sp_5 | reverse complement strand
TCGATAAAAAGGATAGAGTAAACGATGCTTCAAGTGACTCTACACCGCTAGACGGAAAAAATTGACATAAAACACGAGATTATAAGCTCCAATAAATTTTCTCCATGACATATTCTGTCAATTAAAATCCAACCTTATTGATTTCTGATGTAAGGTAATTGCTGTGATGATAATATCGTAGCTTTTGGCTTGTATTACGTTTTCAATTTTTGTCGCATTAAGTACGCGGCATCTGAAATTATGAATTATGAACATTATGAAATTTGTAAAATTTGTAAAGCACGAAGTCTAAAGCTTCATTACTTCGTAACTTCAATTGTGCCTAAGATTTGATGCACAACAATGCAGAACGTATTATCCACACAGGACATCACTACTTGAACATTTATGGTGAACAAAACAAAAAATATGCCTAGTTCAACGTCGTATTCATATGGATCGATTATGTATTTCGTTCGAATAAACAATAACTTGGAACGAGATTCGTTTAACGGGAAAAGGAAATCGAGTATGCCGGGTATCGCTGGCGTCATAAGAAAGCCCACCCCTGCGAATACGACGTAAACTAAAAGAAAGAATCGCATTAGGATAATTTGCTTCAGGTTTTTCTACATCTTTTTCGTAGATTAACATCATTCGATAATAAGGCGAATATTAATAAAGTTGATTGCAAAAAAGGTTATTTTGTGGACGGTCCCTAATATAACCTAAACGAACTAAAGTTTCTTTACCGATGTAGGTCATAGAATACATTTTTCCTTTCTTAGCAAATTTCGTCATAATAGCTCGTTCTTCTGGATTAGTGAGTAACAACCAATTTCTTACGAGCTGTTCGTATACCTCCTTCAACTGGAACCATAAAAACAACTTTTATTTTGGAAAAAGTTAAGGAGAAACTGTATTTAACGCTGTGTATTGTTTAACTTTATTTTTTGAAAAAAACATGCTGAAATACTTCACTAACAAGGCTACCATGATCATAGCTGCTGATATATTTTCGATGCACAAGGCCCAATCGGTGCCGTCGCACCACAGTCGACATGCATTCGCCTAAAGAGAATAAAAATATTTTATTTATTCAAATTTTACACATGTTCCAGTTATATTTTTTCCCCCAAGTGCATAAAAATGAATTTTTTTTTGAACATTCATTTAAATAAAAATTTGAGTACTGCTTACGAACGTCACGAAAGAACACACTGCGATTAAATTAAGAAGTACATTTATACAAATTGTCCAACGCGACGTTTGATAAGGCCATATTCCAATCGCCATTTGCAGTTGTTTAATGAAATTAAAATGCGGCAGACTGAATACGTCATTAATTTCTTCTTCGGTCATCATTCCGCATGAATTGTTGGGCACTTTTACATGCCCCACGCAGTACTGAAAGGGTCGCTTTACTTTTTCGCTATTAAATAAACGATAGAGGACTTTTTTTAAGAAAATCAATGTGTAACGAAATAGTCCACCTCTAATTTTTTATTAATTACATAAATAAATTATTGTTTACGCGTACGAGTTAACATTAGTCATTTGAAAGGTACGCATGCAAAAGTTTTTATTTATTTTTTTTTATTAGAAAAAGTTTTTATTCATAACCAATGTCCTTAAGAAAATTGCATCGTAATTTTTGCTATAAATTAAAAATTGAGTTGACGCTATCGAATGACGCGATCGAAATTAATTATCAGGCAGTATAATTTTCAGTAATTATTTACGTACTAAATATTTTATTCGAAACTCAATGAATTTATTTGTTTCTAAATAAATTTAGCGAAATAATTAGTTGATTCGAGGAAATATCGAAGTAAATATTTTCTGAATAATAATAATCGTGTCTTTTCTATTTTATCGTATGATAAAATATGCATAATTCTTGAAAGGATTATTTATGCACAAAGAAATTCAGAGAGAATTCCAGCACTTTACGTGGAAAGCTACGACCCTTTTCTGGCCTAACGCAAGTCCAGTCATTCTATAGAAATTTTATTTGAAACAGTATTTCTTCGTTTTTTTTCTTAGACAATATTTCTTGTAATAAATTATTCATTCCAGACTAACGAAAAATTATTTATTAAAATTCTTTCCTTTACCCTACGATTTATTAATATTAGTCAAACGAATTTTTGTGGCGGCGATTTTCTTAATTTTTTCACCATTTCTTGTAAAGTGACTAATATATTAATATATTAATACGTATAAACAATAATTTATTTAAAAAAAAAGTTAGAGGTCGTCTATTCGTTACTCATTGATTTTCTGGAAAAGTCTGCTTTCATTTATTTAGTAGCGTAAAAATAAAAACACTCTTTTAGCGATAGAATTACAATCCTCTAGTCTATTTGTAAAAATTGCAAAAAAAATGAAATTATTGTAGATATTTTGTTTGTTCAATTTTCTTTTACTTGAAAGGCTACTACAAATTTATCCTAGAATGAAGTAAATTCAAACGACAAGGACCAAAAATGTATTTGCTGCTTTCATTTGATTGTTTTGTCCATAATCCGCAATCTTGAACAAAGATTCACGTAAAGTACAGAAGTACTCAAAAAGAATTTTTTTTTAAAAAATAAAAAATTTTGAATAATTGAAATTTTGATTTGAAAATCGCATTTGTATGTCAATAAAAGATAATACTGTTTGTTTAAATATTTGTCGCCGATTTGTCATTTTCAAAAGTAGCGAATAATCTACTCTCTTCCTTCGACAAACCGGTTTCTATGGTCTTGCGATTAAACTGGTTCTACGTACTTAAATAAATTCAAATTTTCGTTTCTTCAAAAATGTCAAGATTTATGTCTACGCTACGTTTTCTGCTTTTTATCCTTGAATATTTAGCTGCAAACTGAAGAAAAATTTACTCGAAATAACGAATATTATTATCTCAAAAAAATGGGATTTAAAAACAAAAGAAATGATGAAATTTTGAAGTTGGTGTTCAATATTGGCAGGCGAGTTCAAATATACAAACAAATCGGCTATTTTTAAAATATTGTTTTAATCATTAATGAGTTATTTTTTATTCTTTTACAAATTCGTATTTCTAATTTTGATATGTACATACACGTAATCGTTTAATTGTATTAGTTGTTACGTACATTTTATAAAATTATGTACATTTACATTAAAGTTTGGAAAAAGAATATCACTTATGGCTGTTACACACGTGACAATTTCTTGAAGTTTAGCAAGTTTTTGTACATTGGAGTTTAAAAAATTAAAAATATTACAGTCTTACTCTTAGGTGATATAAAATTTATCAAAAATTTTTCCCCTTAATTTTATAAATACATGACTTAAATTAAATTTAACTGTTAAATTTCCAAGCTGGAGTATTCTCTCCTCGCGAGCGCAGATTATTGAATTACATACCAAATATTTGATCAAAATATTTTTTTAATTATATTCCTACTTAACGAGCTCTTACTGGCTAAATTTAAATCTACAAAAACAAAAATGTTCACAATAAATAAAACGTTCAAATAAATTTACATAAATAAAATTTCATTCGTATGCTTATCGCCAGTTTCGCGTCAATAATGGAAGGATACATGTCGGCCAGGTAGGAATGAAAAAATTGTAATTAATCCTTTCAGCGGTTGGATGTTAAAAAAAGATCGTGAAATTATATTTTCCACCTTACATAATTACATTTTGCTCATTCCTGGATCATTAAGCTAACTATTTTACGTACAGATGAGTCTTTACAACATTTCCAACGTCGTACATTATGAATTCTCTATCGGGCAGCGATGCTACCTCTTGATAACAGGGCAATTTGTACAAAGATTACTATTTAACCTGGCAATTCAGAAAAACAACAATAATTTCTTTTTACACAGTTTGGCATCTTCATTAATCAATCGTTCTTTTTCTTGATATGTGAGTCCCGCTATTATCATTCCACCCCAGTACATAGCTGCGGTAAAAAATAATTTTTCCAACAAAAAATTATATCACACAACGCGTCTAAAAAAAGCTTCAATTTCAAATAAAAACAAAGCTGCAAAGTACATTTTTTAGCCTTTATAGGTTCACGCTCGAGATATCGAATCTTCCCCCATTGAAAGGAACTGTATTCTTGCCAAATTTTCCTACAGGATATACTACGGGACATCCTTCAGAACATCTTATAGATCATCGTACAAAATATCCTATAGATCATCCTACAGAACATCCTATAGATCATCCTTCAGAACATCCTTCAGAACATCTTATAGATCATCCTAAAGAACATCCTACAGAACATCCTAAAGAACATCCTACAGAATATCCTGCAGAACATCCTACAAAACATCCTATAAATCATCCTCCAGAACATTCTTCAGAACATCTTATAGATCACCCTACAGAACATTCTATAGATCATCCTATAGATCTTTTCAATAGGGTCGTCACCGTTAACCAAAGCAAGTACTTCGATTAAAGCTTCTCCAAGCGTGCACATCTCTCGCGGAAGATACAAAACGCCCGGTACATTTGACTGCTGTCCATCCTCGAACGAACGGAGACGCAATCCATGGCGTTCAATGTAGGTACAATTCTGGGAAGAGCGCGGCTAGAACGATCCGGTCGGCCGGTACGGTAGGGAGCGTTCGGCGGCCGTCGGCTTGGCGTCCGATCAGGACACGACGCAACGTTCGTCCTTGCCGTTGAGGTTGCCCGGGGGCGAGGCTGGGCCGCCTGCGGCCCGTCGCCGGGCACACGCCACTGCGTCGTTCGGGACGTAGGCTAAGCGGACCCCACCGTAGGAACGTCGTGGCGGCAGCGCGTACGCCTCGGCGTCGTCCGAACTGCTCGATGAACTGCACGTTGAACAGCAGCTGTCCTCGTCGTCGGCGCGCATGCGAACACCCATCGATGCTGGAACCAAACGATTTCTTTTTAGATCTTGCAAAAGTAATAAAGTTTTGGTTACTGCTGATGTCAAAGAAGGTCAACTGATGGTACCCTGGATCTTGACCTTAGTGTTTAAAGTCATTTCAAGGTCTTCAACTTTCGAGGTTGTTAACAATCTTGACCTTCAAGGGCATGTATTTGGTCGCCAAGGTCAGCTGAGGGTTACGCGATATTCAAGGTTATTTGGATGACACGCTATTGAGATTACAGGAAGGTCATGTGAATTTAAAGGATGAATTGTCAGGACCTAACAGATCATCAAATCTAAATTTGGTTACCATCGACCACCTCAATATGAGGTAAACGTATAGTTGAGAATAAAAGGGAAAAAACTCACTCCACGTGGAACATCCGGGCACCTCCTCTGGCTGCAAGCTCCTGGATCTGGGCACGTTGTGTCGCCGAGGTATGCAAGGCGAGGGAGGGGAACGTCGGCCGTGGTACCTGCCGGAAGACGTGGAGGGTTCGTCGAGGAGGTCGTCACCCTGGAAGCGAACCCGCCTGGAGGTGGTTGTGACGGGCTCGTGGTGCGAGGGACCTGGAGCAGGTGGAGGCGGCGATGGCGCCTTGTCCTCCGGCGGCGTCGACGGCGAGACCGAGCTCGAACTCACGGGATTGTTCGTCGCACCGTCCTCCGTCACCGGCGAGTCCGGTACACAGGTCGACGGTGACGTGGCCACCGTCGCCAGACCATCGCCTGCGCCGATTGCTGGACAACCCATCATGTTCGGTAGCTCCGGCATACTCGAGGCATGAGAAGGGCTTGCCGAGCCTGGAATGCAGCGAAGCGGTTCTCGATCTCGTGCTTGCATCAACCTGAGGAATATTAAAAACCACGGTATATTATTACGCTTCGTTGATCATATCAAAAGGTAATACAAACGTTTATTTTATTATATTTAGAACGAAAGTTCGTTTAGTTACTAACCTGCCAAGTTCGTTGGTGGACTCATCAGGCTGGGAGCCGCGTTCCTGCAGTAGCCTCTCGAGGTTTCTCTCGAGAAGTACGCGATCGAGTCCTCCAGAACGGGAGCCTGTGTCCGAGCCAGCACCTGGATCGTTGCTCGTTATAGATGACGGTCCGTGCGTAGGTGTTCCTGTCAGAGATGTTGACGTTTGCTGAAGTTGCTGTTGCTGCAGCTGTTGTGGGCGATAAGGAGACTGTTGTTGTTGCTGTTGTTGCTGCTGATGTTTCCGCGACGTACGAGGTGAGTTCCTTGGAGAACCAAAGCCATGACGGGGCGAAGCGTGCGGTGATGATGTACCGTCGCCCGTGTTCTTCGTTCTCTTCGACATCCTACAAGAGAAGGGAATCATCAGGATAGGGAACAGAAATCATCAAACGATAGGGTGGATATTCGTATTTATATTAGCTTTTACCATGATCACAGTGAATGTAATTAGTTTGTATAGGATTGCATAAAACAATCTGATCTGTAGGATTTTTGCTTGTTACCGAGGACCTTAAACTTAGATATTTGGCGAGGCATCAAACGTCCCTTTGTTGTATCCTAAGAATTGGTCAGACGATTGTCTTCTGTCTTTGTAGGATACAATAAGAACTTCCCGGTCAACATAGCTGGACTATTTAAATTCATACCTTGGAAAGGACGGTGGTGCGGGTGTAGCCCCAGCAGAAGAATCACTAGGAGTCGTGGGTGGCTCGCCCTTGCTGCAGGCGATGCTGCAGTAGATGGCGCCACGGCGAGGCAGGAACGGTCGGCCCAGCAACGAGGTCCGGCAGGTTGCGCAGCAGAAGCAACACTCGTTAGCGTGCCAGTGCTGACCTTCATGGGACATCTGACCTTGGTCAACGCCAATCGGCTCGCTGCAGCTGTCACAGTACTCCGCGAACGAAGCATCGAAGCAGTGCAGGCAGTAAGGCCTGCCATCTCGCATCACGTACCTCTGACCGCCCAGCTGAAATCGGTGATTGTTTATTAATGCTTTGTATTCGGTTGTCGTATTGCTTTAATCGTAAAATTGTTAATGACAAATAGCCTTTAAAAGTTTCTATCGATATTAAATGAAATGGGCGAAGAGCAATTTTGAGGTAAAATATTATTCGCGTCAAGCAACGCCCATTAAATATGGAACGAAGCTTTCAGGCTGTTAAACGATCGGACAAGAAGAGAAGGCAGCCCATCATAAAAGTCGCACATTCTTAAAGTGTCGGTGGTATTGCGTTGCAAAATGAAGCGACGGTCACTCAGAGGCGCGAGTTGTTGGAAGGGAGAAACAAAGAGAGAAAGAGAGAAATTGACGAATAGAAGAGAAGAAAAAGAGCCGTAAATCACCATCCCAGATGCCGGGCTCGCACCGCCGAGATAAAGATCGCCGCGGTGAGACGTAAAGGCGCAGTTGCGATGTTTCCTTCTAACTATTTTTATCTCATCGATCGACGAGCTTCAGTCTGCCATCAATTAAGGACGAGACTCGGATATTTACGAAATTTATCGATATGAAGTCGTGAATGTCTTTTATACATATATATATGTATAAATGAACTGATCAGAAATTAAGAGAAGGTTGAAAGATTTAAAAAAGAATTAATTCATTTCCATTGTTGTCAGTCAAATCAAACTCATCGTCCGTGTCTGATAAGCAACTTTTATCAACGTTGATATGCCGTTTAAATAAAATTGTCTGAAATAACAATAAAAAAGATAAAACACTGTAGAAAGAAATGAATAATAAGTATTCCGGATGCGCGAATCGAATAGATTTCAACCGCTGCTTTTTCCATTGCTAAAGGGTACGTCAATCGTTGCGTAATATCCAAAGACGGTAAGAAGCTATCGAAACGTCAAACGCAGATCGGGAAAAAAGGGAGCACGTAAAGGAGTTAATAGCGATCGAACCGCGACTCTTGTCTCGTTCCTGCTTCTTCGGCTTGGAAGAAAAAAAAAACAGAAAAACGTTAATGCGAGTGCTGAAAGCACAACGAACGGTTCACGTGTACCTGATGTTTCGAACTTGTCAATGTCTTAATTTAGAGTAACGTTTTCGTGATAAAAAAGAATACTTTATTGAATGGTTCTACTTTCTTTCGTGAGACCATTGAGATAGATTCATTGCAGACAGAAATTTATTTGCTAGAATTTTTATCGAACTAAAATGTATAGTTATTTTATTTGTGGAGTTACTGCATTAGAGCCTATCAGGTATTTAAATCATCATGAGTCACTTCACCTCTAATGCAAAAGTAGAGAATGGTAAAATAAAATATAATATGTCGAAGTTACTTTAATACGCAGTCAGTAAAGAAGAAAAAGAAGAAGAAATCGAGAATAGGCTTTCAATGGTCTTTAAGTCTTCAAGTATGAATTGTTTATAGTTAAGGTCACCTAGTAGAAAATACTCGTGTAGATCATGTGGAGAAAATAGTCATGTAGATTCATCGGGATTCATGTGGATTCATTTTGGATTCATTGTGGATTTATGAGGAATTCACGTGGAATTTATGTGGAACCATCTCTATCCACATCTAATCCATGTTTTTTCACATCTAATTCATATCTATCCACATGGAATCCATGTCTATCCACGCATGGAATCGATGTTTAACCACATGGAATCCACATCTATTCACGTGGAATCCACATCTATCCACACGGTATTTACAAACTAGGCATAGTCGTATTGAGAAATTATTCAAAAAAATATAAACAGCATTCATAAATTAGACTTACCTGTCGATCGCATTCGAGGCAGGCGAAGTGCCGCATGTGCCAGGCCCTGCCCTCGGCCTCGGTGCATTCATCGGCGAGTATGATCTCGTCGCAGGCGCAGCAGCGGGGCTTGAGGGTCTCCGCGTGGTGGCGGCCACAGTAGAGCCTGCCGTCCCGCCAGAAGTAGATGAGGTCGACCAGCAACTGCCTGCAGATGCAGCAGACGAAACAAGCTGGATGCCAGAGGGCTGCGGGTCCAGCGCGCGACGCGCCAACCGCTATCTCGCCCTGGGCTATCGTGCGACCACACTCCCGACATCCGCTGCCGTGTGCACGCTCCACCTGGACCGTCAAATATCGTCTTCAATTAATGACGTCATAATCTCAGCTTATTATACTCAATTAAACTGGATATGGCTTGAACGTCAATTTAAAATTCAAATTTCGCGCCACAATGTAGCGGATGAAAAAAGCAATTAATTCGCTTGCAGCAAAGTGTAACAAAGTGCAACACGAGTGTAAGTGAAATATCGAAAAACCAAGAGATGCTCGTAACATTCTATCGTTTTATAAGGTTCCGATGATAAAAACTTGAATAATACAATTTCTTCCGCCTGCTATGATGTGGCGGGAAATTTGAATCTCTTTTCGTTAATTTTTGAAAAAACAATTTCGACAGTGACGATTTAATAAAATGAAGTTTAATTTGATAGTTGCGTATTGTACTTATAACGGGAAGTCGATTTTGTTTCGTTCTAAGCTGCGGACGAAAAAAGTGAATTTATCCGAGCGCTCGGCACATTTTTCAGCGTCAACGGCAGAGATCGAGCCCATATCGCCGTGAGAAACTGCTCCTACCCAAAAGCGGATTCTGATTATGCATAGAGGCGCGGAGTCTTAGAAGCGACCGATAAGAAGTTGTCGGACGGCTCAATCGCGCTGTGGATCGATCCGGCAGTTTCTCTCGGTTTTTCCCCCCTTTCTTCCAGGGGAAGCCTTATACACTTTTTCAAACCGCGCCTTCGCGTTACGTACGCATAGCCGCAGGGTTTCACGGTCATTGCCTCTTGATGCAATTTTTTAAATATTTGTGGTTTTTTTATCGACCAGACGGAAAAAGATGATTTTCAAGAAGTAAAAAAAGTGGATTGTATATTTTTCTCTCTACCATCGTGTTTTTTTTTTAATACTTTTTAATGCGATAGATTGATGGAAAAATTTAATGATTATTTTTCAATGTAGCTTTTAGAATGAAAAAAATAAAAATAATAAATTTCATCGCCACTTATTCCTTCGTGAAAGAACCTAAAAAATATTTCCGCGAATACCAAACAAAATTTTAGTATCCAGTAACTTCCTTTTTTTCTTCGACCCGAGAATATTGTACTTTTCGCTTAAACTAGAATGATAGAAAATTCATAATTTTACAGGAAAAACAGCAAAAAAAATTTTATCAAGAATTATTGAGGCGAATCGATAGCTCTAGTGTTATTTATCGCAGCAGAAAATACTTGATACGTGTATACCTTCCGACAGCAGAAATAAATTACGTTGAAAATGTTGATAAAGCTATCAGAGATGAATAAAAGGCATTTTATTCGCGCAACTTGGTTCGACATCTACAAATGGAAAGGACGATACCTTTTACGCGAGTATCGGACAAACAACGTGTTGGAAGCCTCAAAGTTGTTGAATTATTTATGCCGAGGTGCACCGCGAGCCAAAGAAAGTCCACGGAGGCTTATCGAGGAGTTACACACGCGAGGGGCCCAGCCTGAATCGCAATGGCCAAGGGGATCCTCGCGAAAGGCATAAACGATAATCAAGCTGATAAAATTCCTCCGCTGATCCTTTTATTTCGAAGCTTAAATTGGTGTATTCAAATGTGTAACATTTTTTATTCGCTCGCACAATCGCAGATATTCTTTATGCTGCGATGGCCAACGTTTTTCACGTCGTGTCCTCTGCGTAAAAATAATTCTGACTAAAATGAGACGATAAGAAGCTTCGTCTCTGTTATGTCCGAATTTAAGATTTTTTTAACATTCAAAAAGATTGTCTTTTAGTAAATATCGAAATATTAATTTAAGATTTTATTAACACAATTTTAATATTAGTTTAATATATTCAATTTTTTCAAATTTTCTGGACACACTGAAAAAACATTTGTTAATTTTAAGGAAATGATTTACTTCGATAGTATTCATTAAATATTTCTTTGAATCAAGTATTGATTTCATGAATTTATTTGTTTCTAAATAAATTTTGTAATTTTAAATCATTAATTTTTTCACTCAATTTCTAATCTAATATCCTTCTCTCTTTGATGAAAATAAGGAATAAATTCGATTTGAAAAAAATGAGTAATAAATCTAGTCCCTATGTTAATTACGACGCGAGGCGAGTATTCATTTACATGCAGATTAAAACATCAAGACGGAAAAAAATTTGTCTTTACCTCAATTAAGACTTTTCAGAACTTGTAAATGCTCGATAAAAAAGATTCATAATGGCGTTGTCAACGAGAGATCGATTCCCATGTTTCTCATTAAATCTATCGCTTCGGTATAATTTGCTGTCGAACTCATTCGATCAGCATTTTAAATTAGTTTTTTTTATCATTACCACAGAAAATTTACGTAAAATTTCACCTTACACTTCTAACTATCGCTAAATCGACCGAAAGTTGAATACAGTGTAAATTGTTCAATCGATTAAATTATCATTGCAAAAAAATTAATTTATTAAAAAACTAAAATCTTAGAACTAATTACATTTTTTTTATATAGAACTAATTACTTAATAAGTAACTAAAGATTTAAAACTATTTATTTTGACTCTTTTTTCTATTAATTTTCGATTTTATTGCTGCTGCAATGTTTATAAAGCAACAGTGCATTTCTCCACTTGCTTGCCAGTAACATCATTACCAGGTCGATTCAGGTGTTGATGGAATTTTTTTTTTTTTTAAATTAAAATTTTCGACTCACCTGATTGGCGACGCCGCGTCCGAGGGCCTCGCGCTTCCTCTGCCCGGCGAAGACGCGCAGCTCGCGCTTCTCCTCCTCGGTGAGGCCGCTGCAGTAGCGCGCCTCGTTGTCGTGCGGCGGTAGCTGCTGCAGCAGCTGCCTCACGCGCTCCCGCTCGCCGGCGCTCCCCACGTACGGGATCTTGTCCTCAGGCAAGCCGCTGAAGTACAGGTGGACCTGAGGAAACCATTGCCATGCTTCGTTATTTTTTTTTTTAATTTTATTTGTTTATTTATTATTATTTATTATATATTGTAACGATCGCGATAAATAAAATGACAAAATTATTATATAAAAGAACGTTTAGTCAGTCAAATTAAAAACTAGTGTAAGTAAGATGAAAGATAAAATTATGGCACTTTTTAGTATAATTTGAGGAGAAAATTTAAAACATTGACATCTTAAAACGATCTCGAACTCTTCTAATTTTTGTAAAAAACTTTTCATCTTAAATTACACTAAAAAGTGCCATAATTTTGATAAATCATTTTTTCATCTTCGATTGATCTCACATTTTTTTACAAATAAATAAAAATGTATTCTGGACAACATATTACTATATACGGAAACATTACTATTTGAACAAAATAAGTCGCAACAAATTTTTAGTGCACTTCAGTTTTTCCTGCTCTTTTTTTTGGAAATTAGTGTTCTGTTAGATGATTTTATCGGAGAAAAAGACTTTTAAATTGTAGTTTTAACGATCGAGTCTTATACTCGAAGCCCAAGAAACGCAGATGATGAAGCATGTTTGCCGCAATCTCTGTTTATCCGAAGATCATTCCGAAGCATTACGGGCACTTTTCGAGGCAATTTTTCCGCAATCAAAGTATTACAAGGGGGTTGACTTATAAAGAATTATACATAAAATAGAAGTCCCAAAAAACGCTTTTTTAATCATACCTACACATTACATAAACATTTTATATAAATAAATAAAATACACATCACATAAATATCTAACAGTATTCTAATGCGACTACTTTTAAAACTAAATTTTTAAATTTCGCGCCATTCAAGCTGCGCGCCAATAAAATCGCATTTTAAAACGCCGCACGACATCCTGCTAATTTTTTCATTTTTAAAGAAGATTCTTTAATTTTAATTTAATACTTCACTTAAGAATTTAAGATTCCGTAAAATATGAATATCGCGCTTACAACGTGTAATTGTATCAGACTGCCGCAATGTTAATTACACCCTGGCAGAATTCATGAATGTTAATTCCACCCCAAGATCAGCCGTTCGCTCCTTCTTTCTTTCCATTGCGCAGTACGTGGCATTAAGGCACTGCGCTTTTCGTGACTTTTGTGTATAAATTGTGCGACGGAATGTACATTGTATGAAACAATAAACAATTTCTCAGTCGGAGCCGCGTAATATGGCGCCTAATAGCAGTAGACGATGCCGGATAAGCTTATCTCCGAAGGAAAAATTTAAGCATCACGAACTTTTTAAGTGCAATTATTACCGATTTTATGGGAAAAAAGTTTTTCCCCGTACACTCGAGGATAATCTGCGTGGAAGCGCGCGGGAAATAAGAGATTCACGTTGAAATAAAATCTATTAGGTCGCGGCAATGAAACTGCCGGAAAAAGCGTTTAAGTGGAGCGTGTAGAAAAAAAAGAGGAAAAAAGTTCTGGATATCGTTATTTAATAATCGCGGCTCTATAAACCGGCGTAGAGGCAAAAATGCCGCTCTCATTAGCCCTAAAACGCAATTTCACGGGGAATGCAATGAAACGCGGAATAAAAAGCTGCCCCTCGTTAAGTACCACCTCGGTCGAAGTTTCGCGTTAACTGTAAACGCGGAATCTTTTCATCATGCGCTCGTCGAAGCGAGACCAAAGGAAGGGGAGAAAGAAGAAAAAAAAAATGCCTTTGGGACAAGTGCGACCAAAGTTTTCGTTGGCTAAACTTTGGGCCAAACTTGTCCCATGAAACAATGCTATTAAATGCACAATGAGAGAATTTGAACCATAAATTTATAAAAGATTCAGCACCACTTTATTCTTTCACTTTATTTAAGCGAAACATATTCTCTTTATGCGTACTTTTTGCCAAACTTGAAAAAGAGGAAATTCTAAACGAATAATTTTCAAGATATGTTTGGCCGAACTTTTAAAAAATTTTCGCTCTAGTTTGACAATTACAATTGCACATTTGGAACAAGTATGACCAAAGTTTTATTTGGCTAAACTTTGGGCCGATCGAGCTTGTCCCAAACGTACAATTGTAATTATCAAACTAGAGCGAAAATTTTTTAAATGTTCGGCTTAAAGGATCTTTTCTATCAGTGTAATTGACTGTTGAGTGCTGACGAGACTTCTCGACGGAAATCTGTCAGGATAACTGGGCACGATCTAAATTCTGACGTCATAAATTTATGGGTACAATTACGCAAAAACTAGAAGTGGATATCGATCGAACGAGCGAATAGAAAGTGACGGAACAAATTTTCGAACTCATCGGATTGAAAAATTAAATACCGGTTTGCAGTGTACACTGTGTAATTATAAAATAAGCGAAGGAAATTTGAGAAAAATAATTTATGTCAAATTCGATTTTTTAATCTCGGTAAATCTCAAATCACCACCTGCTCGAGCCTCGTCCGTAGCGGCAGTTCCAGCTTCGCGGCGATCCCGTTTGCGCTTGTTAACTTTCCGTTATTTTATAAAATCATTTTGTTACATTCTGTTTTATTACTCTAGGCTTTAAATACGGTTACCTCCCAAGGGGAATTCATTATCTAATCTTCCTCTCGCTCCCTTCAAAGTCTTTATCAGAATCTTAACGTATGGATTTAATTATCATCACATTTCTCTTAAAACGCATTTTATAAAATTCCAAATACATTGTTTACTTTACATCAGTTATTGCAAAAAGTTCGTTCATTTCACCGTGGAGATTCGAATATTTATTTATTTATTCATTTATTACTTATTTAAAGAAGGAAGTGACTACTTACAAAAATCTTCACAACGAGCAGATTGAAATTGCAATGTTTATAAAAAAAATTAAAGTTTTGTGTAAAATTGTTAAATATTTACAAGTAGTAACTAAAAATTAGCATTAAAAGTTCTCTTTGTATAATTTAAATTCATCTGCGGACTAAATTTTACCATTATATAAATAAATAATGTACACACAATTCCGTAGTAAACATATTCAAGATTAAAAAAGTGATAATTAGCAAAATAAATTTAATAAAACCTGAACCGTCCATAAAAAGCAGTCGAACGCTAATCGAAAATACGTGCAACAAGCAAAGTGAATTTAAGTACACAACTTTCATCTCGGATACGTCAAGATCAGCCTCCAAGTTTAAATAGCGAACGTCAATTACAGATCGCGCAAATAAAAATAACATAAAAAGTTTTTAAACAATAATTAAAATAATTTGAAATAACACGTTTTCAGCCGAAGCAATGAAAAGTGGCGCAAATAAAAATTATACATTTTAAAAATTATCCAACGTAATAAAAAAAAATTCTTCATCCGGGAAGTGCCCGTACGCACGCCTCGAGAATTACCGATACTCTTCGATATTCCCTGTTTCTCTCTTATATAAATGCGCTCGGCCGCGCGATAAGAGAGGCTGAGGCCGCCTAAAAAAATTCCGTCATCCCATCGTCCGATTGCTGACTACTCGTGTACGTGCAGTTGACGGGTGGCCGTTAATTCGCGGAGGCGCTTCCCCCTCATGTAAATTCGACGGCTGCAAGTCGCGCGGGGCGACTGCAGCTCGCGGATGAGCCGTCGGGCTCCTGACAGCTGTTGCTCCTCCCTGCTTTTCTCCCCGGCGAAAATGTTTGCTCTGGTGTGGTGAAGCCGTGGTGTACCGGTCGTTAAGCGACTGCAATGGAAAAATGGAGCCCCGATGGAGCCGGTGGACGACGGACGCTCCCGCGGATGGTCTGCTTGGCATAGCGCATCGTGTTGTATGTTTTTTCATGAGGGGAAGGGAGTGAGAGTAAATGAGTATGTGAGAGAGAATGAGTGTGAGAGAAAGAATGAGAGTGTGAGGAGAAATTGAGAGAGAGAATGAGAGTGAGAGAAATAATGAGAGTGTGAGGAGAAATTGAGAAAGAGAATGAGAGTGTGAGGAGAAATTGAGAAAGAGAATGAGAATGTGAGGAGAAATTGAGAGAGTATGAGAGTGTGAGAGAAAGAATAAAAGTGAGAATGAGAGTGTGAAAATGTGCGCGAAATTGAGAGAATGAATGAGAGTGTGAAAATGCGAGAGAAATTGAGAGAGAGAATGAGAGTGTGAGGAGAAATTGAGAGAGAGAATGAGAGTGTGAGGAGAAATTGAGAGAGAGAATGAGAATGTGAGGAGAAACGTCTCACAGTTATATTAAAAAATATACAGTTTTTGTCACAGATAGAAAGTAAAACAGGATCTCAATTCGGTTCAAATCTAAAATACGTCCTTAATTTTTTTTTATTTCATTGTACCAAATTCCCTTTATTCTACATTCAAACTCTAAAAAAAATCTGTAATTTCATCCTGTATATTACACGATTAGAATAGAAATACGAAGACCGACCGACTGAAATAGTGCGAAAGAAAGGGTAAAAGAGCTTTTAATGTTTCGACGAATAAAGTGTTTAGCTTCTTTCCGCCGGGACGCGGCGGATGCTGCGGCCATTAAGCTGCGCGCGCTCATTTTATATTACCGATGTATTATTACGCGGAAGAATAATTGCACGCCTCGTGGCTGGTTATTTTTAGTGGAATAAAGTTGGAAAGTCCGAAGGGGAGGATAGAATGCCTCGCGCTTCTTCTTCCCTTTAATTGGCGAACTGTATTTCTCGATTTTTTTTTGTCTTTTTTTTAGATTCTTATGCAAATTACATACGCTCGTGTACTTTCAATGTTTATGTTGCATTTCTCCCCGCGTTAAATTTATACTTAGATTGATAATTTATATCTAGATGAAATTGTAGATTTATCCTCGAACAAAGTTGCCATTTTCTTGATGACGTACAATTTTCTTTTTTTTTTTATAACTGCATAAAATGAGGAAGTGTGTAGCATGCAGGATTTAAAATCGAAACTTATATCCCTAAAGGAAGTTCAATCGTAATTGTATATCAAACTAATTTTATGTACTTAGAATTTAATTTTTTAATTCTATTTCTTTCAATCTATTTACTATTTATTTACTTATTTATTTATAAAAATTTAACTGACGATAAGTCCTTAATACAAATGGAATTACAAATTTCGTATGATAAACTTAAATAGGAATAAGTGACAAATGAACGAGCGAACGAATAAAAATGAACGTTGGTCATTTATTTAAAGTGAAACAAGTGTGAAACAAGGGAACAAAGTTCGTCGTACAACAAAATATTTCAGTACGGCGATGCTATTTTCAAGCGTGGAGCTTCGCACGAGTTCATTGGGATGCGCACCAGACCCTTTGTCTCGGGTGTGCTGACACGCGCCTTCCCCGGCATTCCAAATTGCCTCCTCCTTTGAAAATTTGTCCTTTGCCTCGAGAGTGCGTTTTAATTTCGTTAAACGCTCACGAACCGTAGAATTATTACTTCGGCTGTGCGTTATTCACGGGGAAGCTGAAGCTGCTCTTTCGAAGAAGACTTTCAATTCAAAATTTCTATTCGAATTTGAAGGATTAAAGAAAGGCACCAACGATGGTTACAAGGATACGAGTAATAATGGTTGGTTTTCAGTGGCACGGAGATTAGAATAAAGTGTTACATTCGACGTAAATAAACTCGAGATGATTGTGGACAAAGGGAAATGGAAATTCGGAATGCAGGTGCTACCAATTTTATATTCGATTTTAACGTCGCGCTTGGAATTCAAAAGTGTGGGCTATAAAAATTTAACAATAGCCGTCGGTAATTCTTTCCGTAATTTAAATGAGTTTTCGCTGCGCTTCGAAATAAATTGAAGTTAAATTAACGAACGCGAAACAATCAAGATACCCGGACTTAAACAAGAAGAATAAAAATATAAAATTAACAAAACACGAACGATAACCTAATAATCCGCGAGTAGTCGTAAAAAGAGGGGTATATATGTGGTGTACATTACACCCATCCGCAATTCGCGATCTCATCGCGAAAATCTCTCTCCGTGCCTCGATATCCAAGGCTTAAAACTAAAGTGTAACGGTGAACCGTGAATCAGTCCCGGAAAGCGATAAAACCTCACTGTTAGCCATATAAATCGTCGTAAGCCGTCGGAGCGAGCTCCGCGAAGCGCGATCGAATTCAAGAATTAATACCGATGATGGAATAGCGAGCAGTGAGCTCACTTAACAAAATATCCTGCAGGATGTCCTGCAGGATATTCTACAGGATACTCTGCAGGATATTGTACATGTCATTCTATAGGACATCCTGCAGGATATGCTACAAGTCATTTTATAGGACATCTTGTAGGATGTCCTACATGTCTATCTACAGGACATCCTACAGGGCACACTACAGGTAATCCTACAGGTTATCTTACTGGACATCTTACTGGTCATTCTACAAGGCATTTTGCAAGACATCTTGCAGGTCATCCTACAGGACATCCTGTAGGTCATACAGTATGGTATCTTGCAGGTCACCCTACACGACATCTTACAGGTCATTCTAAAGGACATTCTGCAGGTCATACTACAGAATATCCTGCAAGTGATGCTACAGAACATTTTATAGTTCACCTACAGAATATCTTAAAGGACATCCTGCAGGTCATCCTACAGAACATTTTACAGTTCATCCTACAGAATATCCTACAGGTCATCCTAAAGCACATCTTACAGGACATCTCGTAGGTAACTTGCAGTTTTTCCTACAGGCTTTTCTAATAGGATCTTTTCTTGTAGGACCTTTTCTGGCGGGATTAACTCTAAAGTAGAGTAAAATTCACTCTAAGCTAGAGTAGGATACTAGAGGTTATGTCCCTACCGTTCGCTCTACTCTTTATTTCACTCCATCAAGAGAGTTAAATTGACTCTAAAGTTACAGTGAAAAGTAACTCTACTGGAGTAAAATTTTAGAGCGTAAATTTGACTCGAATAAAGTCAACCCCCACTCCATGAGAAATCATCTCCATCGACGCAAACTTCTCACTCTAACTGATTGATCGTGCACCCACCTGATCAGGCCTGAGTCCAGGTGGCACCCAGGTGTACTCCTCGAGGGCGCATCCGCTGTCGTCGTCGCTCTGCGAGTGTCGCTGGTGGTGGTGCTGCTGGACCAGGGCATCCTGGACGACGGGCGGGATGCCGCCCATGGGCATGGGCTGCACGGGGCTGTCGAAGCTGTCGGGTCGCAGGGGCTGCTGGCCCGGGGCCCCTGGGGTGCTCACGGCCGAGCCCGCTGGACTGCCCTGGTAGCCCATCGCCAGCGGCATCCGCGTGCCCGGCACCAGACCACCCCCACCCCCGCCGGGGCTGCCCACCACCCCCGGCTCCGAGGGGCTCCGCTGGTGCTCCTCGCGCGGGCACCTGCAGCTCTTGCACACCTTCCTGTAATTTAGAATTTTTTTTAGTAAATTTTTGTTTTTTTTTTTTAATGGTCGATGAGCTGAAGATTTGTCTTAGATTTTATAATTGTTAAGATGTATGTATTTATTTACTGGGAATTATTTAATGTAGTTTTTCCATAGTTGTAATTTTACTGGTTTAATTAATATATAAATGAGTAAGTAAATAAATAAAAAATAGACTCGTAAAGCCTGATGATCATCAAGATCGTGGTGACAAACATTTGGATTGGTCAACAAATGTTTCAAAAAAATTGACGAAATATTTTGTAAACTATAGGTCGATTGTTTAATTAAATCTTTTGTTAATTAAACTAACAATTATTTAAAAAGACATTGGATCACTAAAAATTATTTTATACTAATCTCCAGGTAACATTTTATTCGCAGTAAACAAAATTTTAATTACAAAAAATTCTTTTTAATTTAAAAAATGTTCAATGCGATTTTTTTATTCGAAAATGTCAGGACAATCCTTTATTCGCGAATCTTCTTGGTTCGATCGTTCAAAGTGTGCCTCTCATTGAACGTCTCCGTGGATTTTTTCCTCCCCAATTTGCATACCTCGAGTGGCCATTGTGCTATGATGAAAAACCTATAAAGTGGCCATAAAAATTCATGGGATTCAAGCTGGTCATAATTGCACGAAACGAAAGAGTCTCAATTAATCAAGCGCATACAGTCGCGCAAGACTGCGACGACGAAGGCACCAATAGTCGTAAAAATCTTTCTTTATGGCTCGTATACATGCGCGCGTGCACTAAAAAGAAAGATGGCGAATGAGCCGCCGGTGCGTTTAGCCGACTGAAATGGAAAAAAAAAAGAAAAAAAATGTTGCCAAAAATAAAATCCCACCCGAGTCAAAATAAAAGTCGTTTAATGAGCCACTAAAGGTAAAATACATCTTCGTTAAAAATTATTGCGCATTCTCGATGTAATTAATTATCTATAAGCTTGTAAAATTATGCGCTCGCCCCGTAAAATTTATTAAATTAGTCCACGAGAATTTAATTAGTTCAGGGCAATTGTTATCGGAGGAACTTCTTGAGCGTCAAAATTGTCCGATGTAATAAAAGTGAAGCTGCGATCTGCGGTTCTTGAGGAGGCACGGTTCAAGGGACTTATACGATGTTAATTTAATTGTAATTTACATTTTTGTTACTTTGTCGTTAAAAAAGATATTTTATTTTAAAATGTCGATGAATTTCGAATTGAGGGTTTGAAAAGGGTATTTGCTCCCTGTAAATAAAATAAGGTGAAAATTCATTTAGAAAATGTGAATAGTGACGTTTTGTTTGTTAAAATTCGATTACACATTGAAACTGTGGACGATGTTTCACTTCGCATTTTCCAACTGAATTTTCAATCGTTTTCAGGTTTAGAAAGATTGAAGTATGACTTAACGGAAAATCATCTTTTCTGACATTTCAGATTACCTTACCTTGTAATTTTCAAATTTTTTACACGTCATACAACTTGGAATTTTCAAAGTAAAAATACACGAAGAAACAAAACGTTACACTGGGTAAAAAATTTCTTCGAATTGTCAAGGCAGCATAAATAAATAAATAAATAAATAAATATGGCTGTTTTTGAATTATCGAGGCTTCACTGTACCCCCTTTCTATTAAGTAAATAAAAAAAAGGCAAAGATTAGTGCAAGTTCCATTCCTCAAATAAATTAAAACATCAAACGCACTCAATATCCAGCCCGTTAAATAAAGAAGCAGCGATTCATCGCACCCACCCCATCAAAAAAGAAAGAAAAAAAAGCACAATTCGCATCGATATAAATTCATCGGAGAATCCATAGCGCGAAAATTCCTCGCGATCGGCCGGCTGGAATTTCCGGCCGTTAATCTTTCGCGCCTGCGGCGCGCAGTGATTAAAAGCGGATCGGGCGCGCGAATTCGCGAGTTTGTCATATCGGCGGTGCGGCGACGCTCGCGGCACTTTGAATTCTAATTAGGGAGCCCAGTAAATCAGGCGATTCGCCTCCACCTCCCGGGAGCTTCTGGCTGCGGGACTCGAATTCGAGCTGCTGCACTTTTTTTTTCTTTTTTTGTGAGTGTGTGTGTGCGAGGAGGAGTCGAGCCGCCGCAGGATGTCCAGCGACGGTCGCGTTATCGCTCGAAATCTGAGGGGCTATCGGTGCGCTCCAATCGGGAGTGTAATTGTGGGCTTGTAAATCTCGGATGGGAAATGTTACGCTGGCGAGGGGGACATCGGCATAGAAATCGTTAATCGATCGGGATTTAGGCTCGACTTTGTCGAACCGATGTTCCCCTTTTGTTCGGCGTGATTTTTCTTTCTTTTTTTATGCTGCTGAGTGTGTTTTTCACGTTTACCCTCGTAAATGTGAATTAAATTCTCACGTTTTTATGGTTTTTTTGGGAGGAATCGGTAAAATTTTTACTGTGAAAAGTTGATTGTAGGGAATGAATTATGGAACCGGTTTTTGAGCGTATTATCCGAGAATACTTATTAAAATTTTTGAAAATTATTGTTGTAGTGTGTTGAATGTGTTTTTCATTCTTGTAGATTAGAATTCTCACGTTGAGTTACGCACTAAAAAAATTTTTTTATGACGTTCGAGTGTAAAATTTTTACTGTGAAAAGTTGCTTTTAGGAGGAGGAAAATTGATTGTAGGGAATGAACTATGGAACCATTTTTTAAGTGTTTTATTAAAGTAATGTTCTTCTTTCTTGAAAATGATTTTTACTATCCGAGAATACTTGTTAAAATTTTTGGAAATTATTGTTTACTATTCGAAATAACAAATTCAATTTTTTCAAACTGCTTTACTAAATAAATAAGTTAAAAGAATAAATAAATAAATAAAAATTATTGGAGCTACTTTCTTTTTGACTATTTTTAAAAAATTAAGAAGCCAGATAATTTATGATTTTAACATCGACTTTAACGATTGTCAAAATGTATATCACTTAGAGAAATCTATACTTCAAAACTAGCAACTACTCTGATGTTTAAAAAACTAAACATTTAAGAGTTCAATTTATTTATTCAACGTCAAAATTATTTATTTAAATATTTCTTCAAAACTATAATGAATTCATTCGATTCTAAATAAACTTCGTAGCTTAAAAAAGTATAATCACTTGGTAAAAAAAAAATATATTTACGTAATAAAAGTTTACTTAAAGTTACTTAATTTTCCTTTCAATGTACAATCGCCGAAAATTTGAACCCCTCCTTCAAAAAAAAAAAAAAAATAAAAAAAAAAACAAATAAAAACGTCTTATTTTATTTGAAGAAGGGAGTCACGTGCTTGAGTTAGGAAGTGCGCGGGCTCATTGACGTGTCGATGTCGAAGCCGACGGAAAAGAAATGTTAATCTCATTTGTGTCAGCGGACAACCTACTGTGAGAGACTTTTTAGAATTTATTACTTTGTACCGCAAGTTGTGCATGTCGCGCACGTGAACGGAGGGGAAAAAACAGGTTCTCATTCGGAATTGCTTTTCATCGAACCTCATAAACTTCGGTATGCCGTCGCTGCTTTATCGCTTATAAGACTACAATGATAAAAGCTGCGGGAATTGCCGTTTTTCTTATTCAAAAAAAAAAAAAAATTTTTTTTTGTTTAGTAAATTAACTGTAACCGTAAAATAAGTAGCGATTGACAATTATCATTATTTGTGTTCCTTGCGTTCCGTGGTACGCGAGAATTTTGTTACTCAAAAAAACTGTTTTATGAGTGTCTTAACATTTACGATTTTTAATTTCCATACTTATGAATTTAAAGAAATTATTAATGGGTAGTCAAAGTACGTTTTACATAAAAACTAATTTGTTTGAGTCGAGGTGGTAAAACTTTGTCAATAGATTACTGTCTTAAAAAAGATTATGTACTTGTTCTTTTTTTTTATTTTTAATTTCTAAGAATATTTTTTTATTTCAAGTATGTTAAAAGCATGTTTACGTTAATTAATTTCAAAGCAATAAAAAATACATTTTCTGTCTTTGATCAAATAGAAAAAAAAACTTGATTGTTTACATCAAAATTGGATAAGAGAAAAGTAAATTTTTATCGCACGATAATTATTACACAATTTTAATAATTAATTATTCACGTTATACAAGCACGTTGCATTTAACCTACATGTAATTTCGAGAAAATTTTTATATAAAAAAATTTAAAATCTTTGCAGACGTTGAACTTGAAATTCAAAACTCGCGCGGACTTGAAACCTAATTTAGACGAGAAAAATCATTTCGACTCGTGAGAAAATTTGTTTTATCCCAGCCGTTAATGCAGTTAAAGGTCAGTTCCACCTCCCCCGACAAACAAGAATAATTAAAAGGATTTCGATTTTTCCCACGGAGCGATACGACGGAAATCGGTGCATATTAAGGCCGCGCAGGCCTGGAATAACTCGGACGCCGAAACCCGACTTGGATAAGAAAGTTGAACAAAAAAAGTCAATAAATCCGCAGAATGCTACTCAAACATATCTTATCGCCGCGGGAAAGTCGCGATGCAGGTCCAAGAGGATTCCACGAGATAAATTTCGTTCGCCCGGAGCGGGTCATTTTCATCGGGAAATTATTGTAATTCTTACTGGTTCTGGAATAAAAACGTTGGAAGTTCAGCTTTCCATGTTTTTTTTTAACACAAGAGTCACGTCTTTCCGATCCGAGGATTTGATCGATCGGACTGGAAAATTGTGATACTCAAAGTGAAATTGTTTTTTCATCATTTGCTTACTACCCTTCAGTACTTTTATATCTATATTATAAAAATTTTTTTTTTGTAGAAATTTAATGATTTAATTGTTAAATTTGCTTGATTTTGTCTTGAACGGACTCTGAGAAGAGTAAAAGGACTTAATGTGCGATTTTGTATGTCATTGTAATGAGAATAAGATTTAACATTTTCGATGAGTTGTAAATAAAATGTAATGGACTTAATTTGTTCAAAAACTAGTTAATTAAATAAATGTACCGTGGAAGTCGATTAACTTGTTTCTAACTCTTGGCTTTTATAAGCCGATAAACAGGAAAAGTTTTTTTATATGGCATATGAAATGTTCGAATTTATTAAGCACGCAAATGTACTAAAATGGATATTAAAATAAGTGAATTAATGGATGCAATAAATATTCTCATTAATTGCACAATTTTGTATATAACCTACTGAATAAAGAAAATAAATTTCACGTGGTTACATGCTAATTAATAATTAACTTGTATATCTCTTTGAATTTCTTGGCTATTAAAGTCATGCTTAAGCTCCCAATTATCGAAAAATCCTAATCGGTCGGTTAATTCCCTATCAAGACGTGAACTTTTGAATCCACTGTTTAAAAGAGTTTCTTAAAAAAAAAAGTTACTTCAGGCATGCTCAAGTTTAACAGTGTACCCATCAAAATCCACCTCAAATTTCTTTTCCTCGACGTATACATATAAAACTCCTCGATAAAAAAAAAAGACAAAAACGCTCCAAAACGAAAAAGCACTTATATGCCACCTGGTGACAGAAAGCCGAGCAATCGATCGTCGCCGCCGCGGATCGTCGATCGGCAGCCGTAGGAGGCAATAAAACAAAATCGTAACGACCTCGTCCCTCATGCCTCGGCGAGCTCATTAAACGTGAGTCGAGGCCTAGGAGCCAGCCGTTAAAACGCGCAATTAATAACGAGCGCGCGCATTGGTGGCGGACGGGGATCGCGTGCTCGGCATTTTTCGGATCGCCGCGGGAGACTTTAACGGAGTATCGATGTCCCCCGGCATGGGATATTTATTGGCGCGTCGCGCGGCTCTGCTTTATGCCTACTGGCTGCCTCGAAAAATCCGCCCGACTTCCGCCGATGCGGAGCGACGGGGATCAACGGGCTTGATACACTTTTTTTTTTTACGCTCAATTTGTGTGGGTGGGAAGGCTAATTTAGTTGGTGGATTAGAGAGTTTTTGCACACTGAAAAAAAGGAAAAAACTGTTTGGGAATTCGAAGTACGCACTGCCGCACTGCCGCTCTGTTCCGCGTGTGATAAATTTGTGATAAATTACAAGCTAGTTGGTAAAAACTACAAGTACAGCTGTTACACAATACAATTAATTTGATAATTATTGAAAGAAAATATATTTAAGTTTACATTTATCGAAGTTTAGTTTGTATTAATTACTACGAAAATAGTAAATATTATTAACTAAAATGATAATTAGTTTTCTTTTGGCAGTCTGTCATCAGTTTGCCCAGGAAGTTGTTAATTTTTACAAGCCATTTCTTAAATTTTACCTATGTGGGTCTCTCAGTGTAGTGTATACCAAGACTTTCCCTAAAAAAACTGACAGAGATTAGAGATTAGCTCACACTGAACCTGCCTGTTCGTTAATAATTGCATATTTGAATAAATAAATAAATAAGTAAATAAATATACTAATCATGGATAACACATAGATAAATCGCTTCTCATTAAGTTAAGACTGTGTCCTTGCTGTTTTATTGCAAAATAATGAATAGAAAAGCTGCAGGCTACATGCATCGATCTGCAAATATTGCACTTAATAACAGAAACGTGTTGGTATAGCGAATGCACATTAATCCGGTGGAATTCCAAGGGCCATTAAAGTATATTTACTTCTTGATAATAATTAAGGTTTATCTGCTCAAGATAATACCTTGGAGATTAAATTTTCCGGCTTAGATAGAAAGAAAAGTAGGATAGCAAGTTCAACCTCAATAATCGGATTTTTTGTTTACTTCCGCGCGCCTAATCGATGCTATCACAGCTCCTCTTAAAGAAACCAGTCGCGTTGGTTTTTTTTCTTCTGATTTCTAGATTTCATTGGCTCGCTGCTACCTGCCGGTAGAAAAGCTTTGTGAAATTACTAAAAATTGCCTTGGACGTTATCTTTTATTGTAGAAAGTGGACAATTTATGGAACTGAGCTCCGCAGATTAAGAATAGCTTTCAATTATATTGTTGTAATTCGCGCGGTTAGTTGCATGTTTAATCTCAAGTTGATATAAAAATTCTACTTAAAGTAAGTAAATAAAGTTCGTGACTACGTTTCTGCTTCAATTTTGCCACCGATGAAGATTTATTTTAATAAAGATTCTTATTTATTTATTTTTTTAATTTATATGATATTTATAATAAGTTTTTTTACATTGTATGTTGATGAACTCTGTGTGAAAATTTTGATCAATTGTTTATCTATAATTCAACGAAAAATTAAATTATCTTAAAATACGGAAAGTTAAAGTAGGAATAGTACGCCGCAGTAGAAACAGACGAATGCGGTAAGACTTCGGATACTATGAGACGCTGAATTTTTTTTTAATAATTTATTGTTTCAATTTTTCGTTGAATAAAGTATATCGATTGAATTACAGTAAATTTTAATCACACTTTAGCCTAGAATTAAAAAAGAATTACATTTTCTTTGAAAACAAAAAATTAAGGTAGAAATTGTACGTCGCAGTAGTAACAGCCGAGCTGTGTCAAGACTGATTTTTTCTTTTTGCAAAATCATTTTCTTTAGAATTCTCATTTCACTTTGACTTTATATAAATATTTTTTGTAATCTTTGTCAGTTGTAAATATTGAATTACTTAATAAAATAAAAATTATTATCTGAATATACCAACGAGACAATTTTGCCATGAAAAAATTTTTTTTTCACCAGATCGACCCTTACGAAATTACACACTTACGGCTTAATTCCGCCCGGCACGGTTCACCGAGCAAACGCGAAGTGAGCAGTTTGCTCTTTTTTTTTCGACCCACCGATAACCGCTAGGTTTCCTTAACGGTGGAATCGCACCGAAGGAATTAATCGTAAAACCACTATTCCGCCCGGAAGAGTAAATAACTTAAGGAATCGTGCATTTAATTGCAGTGTCTGATTAGTTTATGCGGTAAAAAAATAAAGCGCACGAATCCTCAATAAATATATATATAAATATATATATATATATGTTTTTTTGTCGATGTAACTGTGATCGCGAGAAATTCTGATGCGACTAGGGAAGTGTTTAATTATATAATTAAACGTCTGATTTGAATTACTGAAAAGTCAAAGTAAGCAATTGAAAATTGCCGCTGCGCGTGTATAACGAGTGGCGGAAGGGGCGATCGGCCGATAAATATAAATGTAATAAAAATTTATTAAAATTTATCGAAGCGATTAATTATGTGCGCCCCACGTTGAAGAGGCCGCGGCCGTTAAAGTGTTTTCCGTGATTCACGTCGCGGATCATTCACAGCATTCTTTCTTAATTAAAATTATGGAATTTATGGAAATCGAAGTATCGGTCGAGGGATGCATACCGGGGTCCGATTGAATTTTTTTTTTCTTACAGGGGCCTTCTTATTAAATTCTATTAAATTGGCAAATTAACCTGTCGCCGTTTCTCAGATGCGCATTTTTTATCGAACAATACGATCCTATGTATATAGATATATATACAAAATATATATAAATTCTTTCTTCTTTCTTAAAAATTCGCAGTCAAAATTTACCATTTTGAAGTGAGAATTCACTAATTCGGTCAGCTGAAAGTCTTTTACTGCTAAATAGTGAGTATTAACTATTTAAATAGTGATTGTTATAAGACTATAAAGTGAACCTTCATTTACACTATTTAAAAAGTGAAATTTTCACTATTCCAGAAGTGAAAACCTGTTCGCTTATTCAAAACAGTGAACTTTCCACTGAAAACTTTCAAGAGCGTACAAAATCAAATTCCATCTTCGCTATTTAAATGAGAAAAATCTCGCCACTACGAAAGTACAAAATTTTACTACGTCAAATAGTGAAATGTCTCCCGGGACTTTTTAAGAGACCATAAACACTCGAAAAATGTCAGATTAACCTAAGCCTCTCCTCAAGACTGCTTTTCTCCGTTACCCAGCCCACTAAATAAATTTTCAGCTTATACAAGCGATTAACAAATTGGCGAGCTTGTACTACGTGTGTACACAGAGTGCGAGGCGAGTTTAAACCGCGAGACAAACGAAAAAAAAAATCGAGCTCCGCAATTTCCGTGATGGAATTTCATTCCGTCAATTATCGCCGACCTCGCTTTCCCGAGGCCTCGTTACAGCCGGTCAGTTGACTTTCGGCTGCTTCTTCTCCTACTCGTTTTGCTCTTCTGCGCCGCTTCGCGCGCAGAGCTCAAACGCCTTGATAAATTATCCCCCCTCCTCCACCGAGCTCGCGGCCACTGCCGAGGTGGAGGGGGAAGTTAGGAGTCGAGCGGGATGCCTCGTCATTTTTGCGTCGGCGCCTTTCTTTTTTGGCGCTCGATCCAAATTGCTACACGCGACGCGCGACTCCGTCGGGAGGGACCCTCGCCCGCCAGCAGGAAATTAAGAGTCGCCGAGCGTCTGGGAATTCGCCGGGCAGGTGTTTGTCCCTGCCTCGGATAAGTGGAACTGAATATTCACGCCGAAACGCACCTCAAGTCGATAAATCCATCGCTGCGATTTTATTTATTTATTTATTTATTTGAACTTCAACGGACCAAAGTCCTTAACGTACAAATGTGCACAATCATAAATACAAAATATGGAAAACTTAAACTAGTATAAGATAATACAAAATAATAAATTGAAGAAACAACTTAAGTATGTGCATAACAATTAAACTTGTAACTAATATGTAACGCAGAGTAATTAATTAATTAAATTTCCTTGAGATATTTCTATATCTCAATTTTCCTTAATAATAAGTTGAATTCCTTAATAACACATAATAGAAATGAGGTGCACTGTGTATCGCCAATAATAAACATTGAATAAAAATAAAATTGATTATTGATCACGCTGTTTTCTTAAAGTGCAGTCGATTTTCATAATACATTTTCTTTATATAAATATCAAGTTAGGCAACATTTAGCGTATAATTTAAGCCCGCGTTATTTCCACACGGCGAGTGCGGATACACGAGTAAAAGTAGCTCGAATAATCGGAAATGTCCACAAAATTATACGGAGGTGTTAAACGGCGAGCGGCGATAGGAGATATCGTTGGGACTTATTTGCGGAAAAATTTCCACCGCATGTTCTTTAAAAGATACAAGTTTTACTGGTACTTACGCGGCATTCCTGCGCCGCTGGCAAATGTAATTTCAGCAAATAAAATAAATATGGCGGCGATAAAAGAGCGGCGAGCCTCAGCGAAAAATAAGACTCGGTGTAAGACCGGTTGTTGCTACCGATTTAGAAAATAATATCGCACGCCACGTCCGATCGGTAAATTCTCCTCGTTAAAAGTATAGAAATTATCCTGGAGATGAGCGCTGAAAAAATTGCCCTGGCGCGACGGTCGACGCTCGTTTAATCGAGGGTGAAAAAAATAAAAGGAAAATCACAATGAAAGATTAAGGTTTTCTGTGAAAATTTTAACGAGCTGCCTGTCGGATACGAGTAATGAAAATTAATGGACGCGTGTTTTTTTTTATTTATAAAATTTACTTGAAAGCTTGCAAATGTAGGAATTACTGATTTTTATACTTGAGTAAAATTTGCTTGACTATTTATAATATAACGATTTAAACTATGTCGGTTTTGCTTGATCAATTTATTTTATTTTATTTATTGAACCAGATTTTTAAACGCTTAATAAAAAAAGGAACACTTTACGTAAAATCTGAATACATTATTTTTTTAGAATGTCATCTTGGAAGTATAAATAGTATTATTCGATTATTATTTGCCTGTTTATGTAGTACACGTAAAAGTTTATTAACAAAAATAATTACTTTACTATTTCTTCTTTATTTCTCGCAGTACTGAGAAAATAAATAAATTACATTTGGGAACAAAGTGTCCGGCATTAAAGGGTGAAGGAAAAAATTTTGAAAAAGCGCGCGAAAAGGGCCGCGCGCACAAGCGATCGGCGCGCATAAAGTCATTAAAATTTATTTGCCCGTGGCTGGCGCGCGCGCCGAACAAAGCCCGGCCTTTTTAATCGGCGACAGGGAAAAAAGCCATTATCCCCGTGCCCAGGCGAGAAAGATAGATAGATACATACAGAGGCAAGCCGCGAGCCCCCGTGGCTCTTTTCGGAGTCAGATCGGATCTACTGCGCACACAATGCTTAGGTGGGGGGGAGGTAAGGAGGGGGGAGGAGGTATACGCTAAGGGGCTCCGGGGCGTGTGCTCCTTGGGATACATAAAGCGATCGGCGGCCATTGAAAATATCGAAATCCGATAACGGTGCACCTCGCCCCGGTAACGGGCCGAATAATTTTCCCGGAAGGGGGTGGAGGAGGGGAGGGGGGAGCGAGGACGCGATAAGTCAGCGCAGCATTGACCAGCGGGTATTAAAGGTGCACCCATACCTACTTGGCGAGTGACGAGTATACGCGCGGCACGGGAGCTGGAGATGCGCATTGTCCGCGGGGATTGTTATGCGCGTAATATAAAAGACGCTCTATTCAATTGAGATTTATTTACGAAACCATTTTCGCTTTTATTTGGTTTTTTTATTTTTTATTTTAAGGTTAGGAAATAAAATTTATCACCGATTACTGAAAGGGAAAAGAAACCTTTGATAACCTTAAATATATTTATGATATGTATATATATTATACAAATGTCTTTCTGTATTATATAGTTGTAAGTATAAAATGGAGGCCCAAACCCCTCCCCCCCCCCTCTTCACCCTCTCCTGTTTAATAAAAGTTATTTAATATACATATAAAACTAAATTATAAAAAGTACTATAGTTACTGAGTACTCGGTTACTTTGTGTTTGGGGGGTTGGCGAGCGGAGCGAGTAGGCTTCATTTTTGAGGTTAGAAATTTTTATTTTCAGCGCCATTCCAAATTACCAAACAGCATAGTAAAATTTAAAATTCGCATCCTATATTTATTCCACTTAAAGTAGTAAAAATTGCTTAAAATTTAAGAAAAATTATTATTTTACGAAATTTTCAATTGGACGTCACGATTAAATTGTGCTCCGTTACTGCGTTAGGCCATTCGAATGGGTGTTTAATTCGGGAATTTACATCAGCGCGCGAACTGAAAATGTAAAGTTCGCAGTAATTCTGCAGCGGCGCAGTATTTTCACGTGAAACTCATTAGGATTTATCTGCCGCTGCCATCCAGTCGCGTTAATAATTGAATCGGTTAAATGCATTATTTTCGCTTTGGAGCGTTTAATTACAATTTTAATGATATGCCAGACGAATGTAACTAATTCAGCCCTACTGGAAAAATTTTATTGAAAAATTTTAATTCACCATTTGATTTTGTATTCTTCCGGAATCCGAGCAAGTGGAAAATTTCACTTAGAAAATATGTAGGATAAAAAGTACTGTGTATTCTGTAGTAGGTGAGATATACGTAGGATTATCAAGATTTTCTATGCATTTTCCTATGCGGAAATATTTCGTATGGGATTTCCTATGCAAATCCTTAAACTTTTCGCATTGAAAATCCTGTAGGTTTTCCTGTAGGATTTCCTACAGGATATAATTATTTTCTATATAAAAAAAAGAAATTCGTAAGGAATTTTCTAGGAATTTGCAGTAGAAAAACTAATAGGATATTTTGATAAGGACATTTTAAATAAATTACCTGCAATTATCTTTAACGTTACCGCAGCAACTGGTTTTCAGTAAAAATTCTATCGATACGCTATAATAAATCGTCTTATATTATTTTGAAAAAAAATAGAAAGAAACGCAGCAAAGAAAATATATTTCATTGTCAAATCGTTTTGTTTCTGAATGCGCCATGCAAATCTGCATCGAAAGCAGTGACGAACACGATCGAAGGAGGATGACTACTGAAAACGTTTACCTCGGAAAAATTCTAATACTGTAACTTATATGCAGCGTAGAGGGTAACCGGTTCGGCGTCCAGTGCTCCTGATTGTACAAAGGACGTGATTAAGCGAAATCTCTGTGTGCCCAAAGGGCAGGGATTTTTCTACTTACGTTTAAAATGTAAGACTTTAGATTTTATTTAAATTCCGTAAAAATTTTAAATAAATTGTGTTTGTAACATTTAGAAACATTTATTCATTTCCAACGGCTGTGTGTACTCGTCTGTTTCTACTTGCAGAGGCGGCGATTTACGTTTCTCTCATATCGACGTCTTGTCAATCTCGTCCTTTTCTACTTAAACGAGTATCTACGAATGAGACACACATTGCACAAAAAAAATTATAATTTTTTTTTAAATAAATACTTAAATGTAATAAATTATTGAACAAAGTGGTTTACACGAAAAATCGCATAGTAAATCATTGAACAAACAATCTCTTATAAAATGCATTCTTGTAAATACTTATAAAGTAGAACGTACATCTTATATTATAAGAAAATAACAAAAAAAAAATAAAATATTTACTATTATAAGTTTGTTTGATTATTATATGCGTTCGTAAAAACTGATCTGCACGTTTTATAAAATTTAAAACGATCTGAAAATCTTGTAATATTTCTAAAAGTTTTTTCATCTTAAATTACACGAAGATAAAAATAAAGAATAGTAAAAGATTTACTATTATAAATTGGTTTGATTGTTAAATGCGTTCGTAAAAACTGATCTGCACGTTTAATAAAATTTAAAACGATCTCAGACTCTTCTAACATTTGTAAAAGACTTTCCACCTTACATTACACTAAAAAATGCCATAATTTTGATAAATCATTAATCGATCTCATTTTTTTTACACTGGATAGAAGCACAAAAATTTCAACTCACTCGGAAGCGGCGTGACTCGTCGCGTTCCTAAGAATCCCCTCGATGGGCCGCTCCTGCCCCTTGAGCGTGCAGTCGGCGTGCGGCCGGGCCTCCTCGGGGAAGATCTCGACGATGCAGTCCCGCGACCGCGCCTCGTTCCTACTCAGGAACTCGACGCACTTCTCCGTCGGACTGGCGCGCGGCGTCGACAGCGCCGGACAGGCGGGATCCGGCGCCGTCCGGACCCTCAGCAGCGCATCCAGATAGTGCTCGCCGCCGGCCGGCAGCTCGTCGTACCCGGAGGAGGCCCTCCAGGGTGCGCCGTCGCCCTCGGGCTCAGACTGGCCGGCGGGCTGCTCGTCGCTGGTCGTGACCGCGGGGTTGGCCACGCCGTTGCTGTACTTCCGGGAGTAGAGCTTCCGGAGGTAGGCCTCCTGCTGTCCGCGCGACACCCAGCAGCTGGGGGTCCACCAGCGCTTCGAGCCGAAGACGCCGGAGGTGCGCCGCTTGCGCGCCAGGCTCGACATGATCGTGTCCATCGCCTTGCCGCTGCTCTTCTTCGGCTCCGACTGCTGATCAGGCTGCAGCGAGCTTGGAGCTGTGCTTGCACTTTCCGCCGTCATTTTTTATTTTTTTTTTTACAATTGAAGGGTGGTCTTGTGATTGTGGACTTTGAGCGTTCACATGGTGAGGATTTTTTTTTACCCTGGCAGTGTGATGGTCCGTGGATTTGGGTGACGTCACTTATAGTTTCTTTTAGGCAATTTGAGATAAAGTGGATTCTGTAAGAGAGTTTAATGCTTGTATACTTTCGAATTCTGATTTGGTAGGGAAAAATAATTACAGAATGTCAGTGAGTATTTCCTGATTTGTATCATGTTGAAATTCAAGTTTGAACTGAGTTCATCTGAAGATTTATTGAATCCATCAAATTGTGTTGTGTTTCATGCATAATGCAATTGTTTATATTTGGTGTTTGAATGTTTATCAGGAAGTAGCTACTGAAATTTTGTAAAAAAATTTCCATCACCAGAATCGATTTTATTGCCAGATTAAGAGAGCAAAGAAGAATCCTTCTATGTCATAACTTGTCATTATTATGATTGTTGCTTTCCTTTCCGTGCGCACGTGGCTATTAATACTGCATCATGTGTAATTGCAGTAGTGAATAAAAAAGGTAACACAAGTCGCTTATACAATTGCCCTTACTAAAAAAATTCAATATTTTATTAAATGTTGTCAAAGATTTCTAATCCATCTTTTAATTATAAAATCGCGCTTTTCATCGGTCAATCAATTCATCATCATTATTTTACAAATGGAAGTGAATCATTTCCTTAAAATTAAGAAACTCTTTTTTTTATCGTCGGGTGCTGCAAGACTTTGCACTTCCGGCATACCAGGAGGATCGGCGTCAGATCGTCCCCCGGCACGTTCGATTCCGCGCTCCTTTTACTTTCTTGTATACGGACGCCCGAGCGATATAATGGCCCCGCTCGTGCGTATAAAATCCTCGTGTATATACGTATCATATTTTCCTCCTCCCCTTTCGCCCTTCATTTCCGAAGGAAAAGAGGGGAGGACGATTTCTTGCCGATCGGCGCGCAGCGTCCGGTTGATTAGCCGATCGCTATCGCTGATAAATTTCGAGAATCTTGATTCGAGCGTCTGCTTTTTTCTCTTTTTTTCTGTTGCTCATTTTACCCTGCCGGAAAATTTAGGGGCTGTTGCCCGGAATATGTTGAATTAACGTGTAATTTAAACGTGTTGGCTTAAAATTCATGTTGGATTAAAGTGAAATTTAAATACGTTGCCAAGAATCCGTTTTTAATTATTTGTAAACAAAAATGAGATCAATTAATTAAAGATCGAAAAGTAATCTCATTTTTTATACTTATTTATTTATAAATTCAACGGACGATAAATCAGTCCTTCATATAAATGAAAATGACAAAATTCTTATAATAAACTTAAACCTAATTACAAATTTTAAATAAGAGTGAATAAGTGAAAATCTCTCTAAGAGTGAATATGTCAAATTCACATGGAATAAGCGAATGTACACATATTCATTTTTCAAGGGAATGTGGAAAAGCAATTTCGAATTCCGCCGCTCGGCTTTTATCGGGTTTTCCGATCTGAGAGTAGAGGCAGGGTGTTACACCTTACGCGAGGCGTCGAAGCGCGCCGATTTTATCGATCCTATCGTTCAAATGCGGGGGGAGCTTTTCTTCCAATCGCAACCTGAGAAAACAAACTTCCAGCGATCGGCAATAATTAAAATCGAAAATTCAATTGGAATCCGATGCACTCGAGTGTGCCTTGAATTTTCATCCGATTTTTCGTCCTACTCGATCTGATCGGCAATCCCCCATTTTAAATATCTATTACATATATACATATATATATATATATTCGTGAGTAAATATTAAGGAGGTGGACTTTTTGTATATAACTGTATACACAGTTTATCTTTTATTTTGCACTATTGCAAGGATTTTATAGATTTCGTTTTAGCATGAGATCTCAAAAGCGCTTTCGCGATTTTCAATTTATTCGGTGCAATAAATTTCTATACGTGGAATCCTTATAACTACTTGGCGACTAATTTACGAGGACACTTAAAAATCTTTTAAAGCGTAAAACGCATCTAATCAGATCACGAATATATATATATATATATTTTTCTTTTAAATTTTACGCGCGTTCCCATTTAAGTGCCCGGCCATACGCGAAATTTATAATGAGGCTTCGGATAACAAGAGAAAAAATGCCTTTGCCGCACGGAGTGTCCGTACGCTTAAATTATTTTTACCTTCTAAATCTCATCCGATAGTAAAACGGGACAAGATTCCAGAAAAACGATACCTCGACGATCGGCACGCACACACACACACACTTTGCATTCTTTTACATGTCATTTTTATAGCTTAATTATAGCAATTATAGTTTCAGTTACTTTAATATTTTTTAGTTCACATTCGTATTAAGGACTATTGAGTCTGTTGAATTATTAATAAATAAATATATATATATTATATATATATATGTGTGTGTGTGCTTGTGTAAATAAATGTATGTACGTATAAAGCAGTGCAACAGAGTATGACATTAACTTTGCAGTTGTTGAAACCCGTCAGAGGGGGAGAAGAAGGAACAGGGAGGAAGGAGAGACTGAAGAAACTCGCCAAGGTGTACAGTGCGTTTCGCGCGCGAGTGAGTCTTGGGAAAGTCGAGGTGCGTTTTATAAGTACATGAAAAAGAAAAAAAAAGAAAAAATTACTTAGGAGCTCGTTTCTCACGGCGGGGGCAATTAGGCGCCTAAACGGAACTCACGGTAGCGCGACGGCATCCGCGCGTGCGCGGAACGCCCCGCGTGTTTTTCAGAATTTTTCGAGCCGACTATCCTAGACGCGCTGCCAACGCGGAATACAGAGGAGGGAATGTTTCCAGCGAAATTCCGGTAAACATTTATAACCGAAACTATAAAATTGTTCAGATCGGTATGTCCTTCGTTGCTTTTGACTATCGTTATTTCAATTTTAGTTTTAATTAAATAAATTTACCGATCTTCAGTTTATTATACGAATTGATCGTTATAAGTGATTCCGAAGGAGAGTATTAATTAAGTAAAAATTCACGGAAAAAAGTTGAGAACTCCCGAATGGAATTTAGAGAGAAAATCGGCAGTATCGGAGCGACTGGCGCGCCCCCCTTGAGCGGAATTCGAGCGCACAAAAGAACATCCGGAAAGTATAGAGTCGCCGCGGGTAATAAAAAGCAATTATACCGAATCACCGTTACGTCGGGTGATCGTCGCTCACCTCGCCGTGGCCCTCGAGATCCTATACCCTCCCTCCGACGATGGGAAATTTAGCGGCGTCGCAAAAATTTACGACGGCAGCTCCAGTTCGCCGATCGGCGCCGATGAATCATGTGTATACCCGCGGCCCGAATAAAGCGTGTACCGCCGTCGCGGCCCGAGTGATTTATTCCTGCTCTGGAAAAATAAGATCGAAGGAAATCAAATGTAAAATAAAAGTAAAAAAAAATCCCTCGAAAGATCGCCACGGACGCTGCGGGTTGCCGATCCAACCGATCGCGCGAGTCATATATATATACACGCGTGTATACATATGGGTGATATTCCGTGGGATCCACCCGTCAAACATTTTTTATTTTACTCCTATTTTTTTTCTTTCGTTTAGAGCTTCAGCTGTGTGTCGGATTTCTTTTTAGATTTTTAAATTAATATCTTTATATGTTGAACAACAGATCGGGTTGATGAAAGTATTATGCCCAAAATTACCTTAATTTTCCAGCAGGGTATACCCGTACATACACACCAATCATTGTAGTTGATCATACGTATCAACTGGTTTTTAATAAATAAATAAATAAAAACGCATGTACAACCGGAGAAGGGGTAGAAAGGAACTAGAGGATGGACGGGGGAGGGGCCGATCTGAACGTATACACATACAACCGGTAGTGGAGAGCGGAGATTAACGTTTTAATACGGTCCCTCGTCTTCGAAAGATGGCCTCCCCCCCCCATTCCTTCACCATGGGGCTGTTATTACCAGCGGTCGATCTTTTATTCCGCGTTGCGACGTTCCGCGAATCCGAAGGGTAATGCTATTTATTAGGGTGGGCAAAGGACTCTATCGCCAGGGCGTCCTAAGTGCCACTTGCCTCGTGCGCAAACAGAACGGAGGGGGGGAGGCGTAATAGACGATAAAGACAAATGGACCCGCGGAGTTTATTGATTGCCGGCGCGAGTAGCTGTAAAAGGCGAAAAGAGAAGGCTGCCGCGGCCCTTCTTTGTCTCGATTCGAGAACAGCGCCGGGATGCTCCGAGGAAAACTGGTAGTGAGACTGTATATGTGTGCGTGTGTTTATATATACATATATATATGTATATGTATATATATATACATTTGTAAATTTATCTGGTTTAAATAAATAAATATAAGTGCGAGTGAGTGTGAGCGTGTGCGCATGTGTGCGTGTGAGCACTCGCGGCGAAAATCGTGATTACCCCATTCATCTTTATCGCGAGTCACGTCAATTGTCAGGCTACGACCCACCCCTTCCCTTTTCTCCTTCATTTTACTGTCATGTTTATTTTTACGATGGTTTTTGAGGGACAGGACTACCTGGAATTTCAATGTTGTTCTTATGAGCGAATTATAATTTGGGCTTGTCGTCATTTAAATACTGCGTGTTTACGTCGCTTCCATCGAGTTGCATTCTCAAAGGCAATATTTTCAAGAAAGAAAAAGACGACTTGAGCGTGAAAATCTCAATTTTCGTGAATTATTGGAAAACTGTCGCGTGAAAGAATTATATGTGCATATAAACACTGGGTGAGATGTACGGAATGGAACGATCACTTTTTTTATTAATATTGATCGTCATTTTTCACAAGTAAATATTTTTTAACAGTAAAGAGATATTTATTAACAATTTCTTTTTATAAACTATGTATATCTGACAATAATTCCTAAATTTTCTGGCAAAGTCGTTTTGTACTGATAAAAAGAATCTTTCGTGATAAATTTAGTGACTGCGTAAAAAAATATGAGATCACTTAAAGGTCGAAAAGTGATTTATCAAAATTATGACACTTTTTAGACTGATCTTTATCACAAAAGATTCTTTTTATCAGTACAAAACGACTTGTTGACCAGAATACATTAAAATTAAAATAAAATACAACATGTTCTGGTCAATAAGTCCTAAAATTTCTGGCATGAAATTGGCTGCACATTTTAACAGTCGCAACGCAGAAAAAAACTTAAATCTCGCTTCTAATTTTTACGCAAACATCTTTCCATCACGAACAGTCCTATATATACATAAACCCGCGCGGCAAAAAAAAATTCCCTCAGGCCTCCGGCAGTAAACCTCCGGATCGACCCGAAGACAAAAAGAGTCGGAGCAATGGCAGCCCTCGAAATCGCACAGACCCTTTCTTTTTTTTGGCAAAAAATTTCGAGCCCCCGGGGCCTCCCCTCCGCGTTTTTCCATCGGGCGAGTCGCGCGACCTTGAATCCGCTCGCCCGAGGGCCGGGCCCCCATTATTACCCGGCGATTATCTTCCGGCTGGCTCTGCAATTTCTTTTTATCGCGAGCGCCGGCCGCTGAAAAATTAAGGCAGGGCCCCCGGTTTGTACGCGGAAACGCATTAGGATGACTCTTTACTGGCTTTCGACGAACGAGATTCCCAGATTGCCGAGCGCCGTTCGTTCGCCCGACTTTGGCTAAGCGAAGGAAAAAGCCTCGGTTTGCTTTTGCGCAGTCACGTTTCGCTGTCTGATTATTTTTTGGGGATTTCTACTCTTTTTTTTGTGGGTGAAGAGCGGCTGGAGGGTGGGGGTGCATACTGCGTTCTGCTCGCATCGTGCTACGAGATAACAGATTTTTTTTTGGTGTACGATGGGTTCACTATAATACATTTTAGAAGCGAAGCTGTGTAATGATTTTTAGTGTAAGAAAATCTACGAAATTTAATTTTTTGAATTTGTTACGAAGGCGTTTAATTGAATTTTTATGTACAATTTAATTTAATTATTTTTGTATAATTAATTTAATCTAATTTTTTGAAGTTAGAAAATTTAATTGGTTTGGTGTTTAATTTTTAGGAATTAATCTACTTGTTTAAAATAGTTTGTCAGAATATTTAGAAGATTATCTTCGATTAAGAATATCTTAGATTCGTAATAGAAAAATGCATTTATTTCGTAACTAAAGTGTTTAAATGTCAATGTTAATTGCTATGAAATTAAATAAAGAAAAAATTCGCTCAGTATTAAAGTTTTATGAAATACTTTTTAGCCGAAATTTTTTTTAAATTCTTTTATTTTCGTAAGAATAGGTTGATAGAGTGTAAATTATGTGCGATTTGGTGGTAATCTGGCGGTTACCCGCAGCACGAAGCATAAAATTACGAAGGATCGTAAATTTTCGGATATTTCTAGAATTCGAGTTCACACTATCCATTAAATGAAAACTGGCGCTTTTGTACCTCAAATTTCAAACTATTATGAATTTTAACACTGGCGAGATTAAAGAAAAAAAAAGTATTAGATTTAAAATTGTTAAGGAGAAGCTTATCAAAATTATTAAAAAAGATTTTTTTATAGAAAGTTTTTTTCATGTGTGTTACATTATTCATTCTTTCTAACAACATTAATAGGAAAAAGAAACAACAAAATTCGATTTTCTTCGAAGGGCAGGTTATGATATTTTTACCTTAATTGCAAAAATGATTAAAAGGTAGGAATAAAAGAAGACGTGATAATTACTTTCTTATAAAATAAGCGTTCAATTACATTAATTGGATATATTTTTTAAAAATGTAATAAGATTGTTATCATCACGGCCACGATTTTATCAGAATCTTTTGATAGATTGCATATTTCATTTGAATGGAAAATATATAAAAATTGAATTAAACTTCGCTATCTACCGACCCAGGCAAGACGATCGTAAATCGTCCCTCGCTCGAAATTGAGTTTTTTTTTACATCGATGAATTCCTCAAGAAAATTTTAATCTAATCGAAAAATTAGATTTTCAATAGATTCATGAATATAGCCATTGCGTTCCACGTGAAAAATGTGAGATCAATTATATAATTTAATTTATTACAATTTAAGATGAAATATCTTTTACAAATATTATAATATTTCAGATCATTTTAGGATGACAACATTTTAAATTTTATTGTAAAGAAAGATCAGTTTTTAAGAGCGCATTTAACAATCAAACAAATTTATAATAGTAAATATTTTTCTCGTAATTTCTGCTATATTTATACAAATTTAAAATGTTGACATCTTAATATGATCTCAAACTCTTCTAGTATTTGTAAAAGACTTTTCATCTTAAATAACACTAAAAAGTGCGATAATTTTGATAAATCACTTTTCGATCTTCAATTCATCTCGCATTCTTTTACACAGACTAAAATAGAATTAATTTAAATTCATATCTAGTGAGACTTAAAAAAAATGGACGCGATCGCTCGCGGGGGATGCGCGCCAACTAAAAAAAAGAAAAAAAAAGGAGGAGCGCGCGTGAAGAGGGGCGCGTCGTCCGGGCGAGCACGTAATAATTTCCCTTGTTTTCCATTAAAGCCTAAGTGGACGGAGGTCCTTTTTCCGCGCCGGCGGCGCAATTGATGCCGGGCCGCGCGCGCGCGCTCGCGCTCGTTTTCCAGGCGCGCCCGGCAGCCACCGGAGCCGGTTAATTAAGCCCGCCTTCGGATTATATCCCTGCGGTTCTCCGCGCCGCGGCGCATTCTTGTTGGGACCCCGCCGACGATGCCCACCGATTACCTTTCATTTTTTTCCCCCCGCGCCCCCTCCGCTTCCTTCTTCCCGCCGCGCTCCCTCTTGCGCCTATGGGTGTGTGCACACCCGAGGACGAGGAGGAGGAAGGATATTCTTTCGCGCATAACTCTACGGCTCAATTCTTCGCTCCGTCAGATCTTCCCGTCGAGGCTCTATCGGCTCGAAAAAGATTTAGTGTTTTTTTTTTTGTCGCTGCGCGCATGATCAGCTGAAGTGAAGTAGAGTGAAGGTTGGAGTTAATGTACTCTCTAATGTTGGAGTGACATTAGCTCCTTTGATCAAGTGAGTTTTGTGACTCTTATGTAGAGCGAAAAGTGAGGGATGTAAATTTTATGTATTTTAGTCTAGCTTAGAGTGAAATTAAATCACTCATTCATGTAGTAGATGAAGGCTCTATTGGCTTGAAAAATCAGCCGGAGTGAAGTAGAGTGAAGCTTGGAGTTAATGTTCACTTTAATTTTGGAGAGAATTTAGTTCCTTTGATGGAGTGAGTTTTGTGACTCTTAAGTGGAGCGAAATGTAAGGAATTTTTATTGTCGTTGTGCGCTATGATCAACTGGAGTGAAATAGAATGAGAATTAACTCCAATGTTCGCTCTAATTTTACAGTGAAATTAATTCAAATTTTTTACTCTAATTATAGAGCGACACTAACTGAAAATTTCCCTTTAGTTTTAGAGTGAAATTAACTCCCTTGATGGAGTGATTTTTATGAATAAATTTACTAATCATTTTTCTGCGTGCAATGGATTACTTTTAAGACTTTTATGCATAGTTAACATTTACCATGACTTGGGAATGTTAAAATTGACTGTACCAGTGCAATTAATTTTTAAATAATTTTCTGCATAGTGTATGAGCGATGCGATAATTACATTGTCCGGAAGATCGATTTATTGTTTTTCAACGGTATACTGCGTACAGATTTAATTTTTCTTTTTAATTTAGTTTGTCGCTGCTGCAGACCGAAAAATTGAAGAAAAAAATGAATAGAAGCTATTTACTAAAACTAACAAGTACACTATTGTCGTAAATATTGTTGAACTTTACTTTTCTTATCTAAACTCTGTGAATTGTGTATTCATTTGACCTAAATTGTCAAGAAATTTTAAGTAACAATTAATCCTTTCCGTCTACATCTGTAATCATAAAAAAAAGAATTTCACTTATACTCTGCTATTAAATACTTCCAGAGATACGCAAGATATTTATGAAATTTGTCGATTTAATTGAATCTGATTCCTATTAAAAAAAGAAACTTACAATTCGCCGTTATTTTTCCTTCGCATTTATTTATTCTCCGTTTCTTTTCCAACGTACAGCCACTAAATCGTTCATCTTTTCTTTTTATTCAAATAATTAATGCACAATAAAATAAATACTAAACTGCATTAAGCCTGTGCATAAATTTACTATTTTTTTTTTCTCCACAATAGTCAAAGTTCGCGGCAGCTGCGCTCGCTTAATGAACCGGGAATAATAATAATAAAAAAATAATAAAAAAAAGTAAAAAAAATAATAATAATATATAAAAAAATAGAAAAGAACCGCTATTCACTTCAATCGATCCGCGGCGTAAATTTCAATGAGGATATTGGGAGGAGGCGCGAGTCGCTCGTGTCATCGCGCAGTGGAATGCCGCCTAAATCACTTGTGCGCTTGAAATTCCCCGGCGATGCACGATATTTTATGTGAAAGGCATCCATATGGATTTTCGGTTTCCCAGAAGCCGTTGCGTTCCTTTTTCACCTTCTCGTTTTCTCAGCAGCTTCTTTATTGTCTACTCGCCGGCTTAGACGTCGGATTTTCTTTCTTTTTTTTTGCGCATTTTATTTTTCTTTATCCATGGGAGCCATAGAACGGCGGCGATTTTTAATATGCGGAGGCTTGGGTTTGTAGATTTTATTTAGCGCTTCCCTTCGAGCCGCGTCTAAGATTTCTATACTCTTCTGAGTGAAAATTTTCAATTCAGTGACAAATGTTTGCTTGTGAATTACTCTTTTGATAAAGTTCGGAGAAATTTGTGTATTAGTGCAGTATGTATACTGCAGGCTTTTTCTTTTTAGTGCTGAACTTAGTTAAAAATGAATTTGAGAATAAGTATGACTAAAGTAGAAACTTGAAGAGTATTTTTATTAACTTTTGATTTTTACATTCAATAAGTTGATCAAAGAGGACATATTATAATTTTTTTTCATTTTATTATCTTATTTATTTTGTATTAAGTTCGAATTTTATTTAAAACTTTTATTTTACTTTATTTATGTATGTATTTCGTGAAACCAATGAGGACAATTTCGAGTCGTTTTTTTTAAATTGTTTTTTATTTAATTTTACTACTTTATTTATTTAATTTTGTGAAGTTCCTGAAGATCTTGAAGTCCGAGCGCGTTAAAATTAACTTTTATTTCATTTTATTTTAAAGACGAAGAGGAGAGGCCGCCGCCACGGCGAATTGACAGATCGCGGCACCTCCGAGCTGTTTATCTTGGATCTGGCTGCCGCGCGGAAATACCGCTGGGGCCTAAATGCGTTCTTAAGCGCGAAATGATGAGCGACGCTCAGGATTTTTTTTGCTTGATTGCCGAAAGCGATGAAAGCGCGCAGACCGCCGCGAAGGGAGGTTTCCTTCTTTTTTTTTTTTTATTAATTTCTTCCCTTTTTTTAACTGCCCACTCGGGCACTAATTTTTCTTTAATGGCATTAATCTTGTTACAATCGAGGGAAAAAGTGCGTTTTTCAGGGTCTCGTTAAAGGGGAGTACTTTTGAGGGGTACTGGAGGGAAGCTGGGAGGAGATTTTGGTTTTTTTGTTTGTAAAAATAATTCAGACTTAAGTAAGACGATAAAAAGATTTATTTTTATTATGTCCGGATTCAAGATTTCTTAAGATTCAAAAAGATCTTATTAACAAGCACCTAAAAATCAATTTAACATCTTTTCGAGATCATCGTTAAAAAATTCTATAATTAATATGTTATAACTTGATAATAGATTTTTAGCGTTTCTGCGATTAAAGTAGCCACGAAAAAATTGTCAAGGTGCAGTTTTTGCAAAGGCCTTTTACGATTTGTGTATTTTGCCAACTTTCAGAGGCTCAAGACTCCACAAAGATAATAAAACGGAACTTGTATTTGAGGAACTCCTCTCCACCTGGTTTAACGCCAAGTCTGCTCCTCCTGCGCATTTTTTTGTCGCACCCGACTGTTCAAAATTAAAAAAAGTCACCTTCCAAGAAGAAAAATATTCTTTTACCCTTACAGCATACCTGCTCTTGCTACCCACAAGTATTCTTTAATGCGATTTATATATATATCGAAATTTGTATTATATCGAATATTTATGTGTTAATAAATGAAGAAATAGTAAACATAAATAAAAATAACAAAAATATCAAGTATTTATGTATCGAAATTTTGATACAAACTTGTCATTCACATTTTGATTTTTGTTCTATCTTTAACAGAGTAGAAAGAGGTTCTGGAATTCTTTATCTAATAATTTGAAGTCCACTGGCTCTGTTTGACAGCTAAAAGCTTCTTTACGTTCGTTTATTAATTTGGTTTATAATAAACAGTTTAAATTTAAAGTATGATTATGGTTACATCAAAGTTTGTACTCAAGGACTCTTCATTACCTTCAAATTACTATTCAATAAATAAATAAAAATAAGTAAAAAAAAGTAAATACCGAGTATTAATATATGGAATATTCATTAAATATCGAAATATTCGATTAATTTGAGAGAAGACCGAAATATTTCGTATTAACGGTACAAACATATGACCATATTCTATCGAGTCATTACTAAACTGTAATCCTGCCATAAAAGGCTTCGTTAAGCCTATTGAATTATTTGCAGGCTGCGCTTTCATCGAAATGTTATTTAACGAGTAGCAGTTACTATATGCTTTGGTGCAAAATGCACCCTTAAATGCGTTAAAAATTTCGCGACTGATTTGGAGTTCGCGCTTCCCCTCATGAAGTACTCATCAACTGTGTGATTTACGATTAACGCCATCGGCGTTATTGGATTTATTGAATTATCAAATTACCTTAGGACAATAAATTCCATCGTAAATAAAATAATGTTATGCTGGAATATCGAAAGAACGCGATAAGAAATTTTATTCCAATGCTAAATTCGAATTGAAATTGTATGTGATTAAAATCTGCAGTTGTGGGTAATTAAAAAAGAACCTCTGGTCGTTAAAGAATATCAGTTTTCTAATTATATCCTTCCAAATTGTTGGATAATCTTAATTTTATGTACTAATTTTTTAAGTTGTTTCTTAAAAAAAAAAGAAAAAGAAAAAAAATGTTGGTTGTGAGTGTATAAGAAGTAATTCGATCGGTTATATGGATCAATTTTCTGTTAAAAAGCGCTAAAATATTAAAACTGGTTTTAAAATGCTCTTTAAAAAAAGAACGATCGGAAGATATTTTAAAACGTTTAAAAGAAGCAATTCGATCGGTTATACGAACCGATTCCTGTTAACTAACACCAAAAAATTTGAAACTTTTTGATGTGAATTTAATCCTTCAAGGTAAATCGTCAAAGAAGTATATTTTTGATCTTTTAGAGTGCTTTAAACTTTATTTTTTTTAGTTTTGACCCAAAATCGTTCAAAAACATCTACGATACTATAAAACGTACCGAGACTGAATGAATATATAATAAATCTATAAAATTTTTAAAGGTTTGATTTGAAATTTCTCTTGGTGTAGATCTTATATTTACTCTCTCAGTGTAAATATTATATTTTTAGTAGTAATTCGTGTGTAATTCTGACTAATCAATCCACTTCCATGTCTAAAATTAACTACCTAAATAAATAAAATTTATGTTTAAAAAAACATTAACAATTCATTCTATAGGAGACAATGAATGTCTCCTATCGAAGGTTTATAGTAAAAATTACTATGTTCCGTAGGAACAGTGGAATATACTCAACTTATGAAAATTTTTACTATAAAAAATTCTAAAAATTCCTATATACTATATATATAGTAATTTTTGCTATGTAGATAGGAATTTTTAGTATATTTTATAATAAAAATTTCATAATTTAATAATTTAGAATAGTGGGATATACTCGATCTATGAAAGCTTTTACTATAAGAAATACTAAAATTCCTATGTACATAGGAATTTTTGTGCATAGGGATTTTTGTGCATAGGAATTTTTGTGCATAGGAATTTTTATGTTTTATAGTAAAAATCGTCATAGATCGAGTATATCCCATTGTTCCTAAGGAACATAGTAAATTTTACTATAAAATTTCTCTCCGTGTACATGCACACGAGGCGACGTTCCTCGAAATCCGGGAGCCGGAGTCGGAGCAATAAAAGCCGGCGCATTTAATTAAGAATAAGAAACCGCGCTCCGGCCGGTATCCTCGTAAACGAGCCATATATAAGTAAGTCGCGGCCGCCTTTCCTCATTGGCGGGGCACTCGCGGATAAAAAAGAACGGGGGGACGGTCGCGCGGTCTGCGCACGCGATATTTCCGCTCCGGCACTTCTCCGCGCCTCGGCGGACTTCGCACGCGGCTCGTCCGTCCGTGAAAGCCCGCATCCACGCTTTTCGCCGGGCGGAGATGCATCGATAGACGGGTACCCCTTTATTTCCACCCCAGGGGCAGAAAATAGTATTTTTCGATGCAGGTGAATAGAAAAACGTCGCACGACTTTAATAATCACTTCCGCGTTAGTCTCGTACGATATTTTATAGACGGCGTTGATGGGCGTACGTATTTCGGTGCCAACTAACCTAAAAGAAGAAGAAAAAGAAGATATTTTATAGCAGAGAGCCGAAAATTGGCATTATAGATGCCATTTTGAGGTTAGAGTGTGCTACAAGTGTTAATTCTTGCGAGTAGGGAAGTTTGTCACCCAAACGAAGTGACGGTGATAATCATACACAAACACATGTGTCAAATAATACTTTTTGATACGTAAAAAGCATAGAAACAAAAATGCATAGAAGCATAAAATGCATAAATACATAAATACACAAAGTTTTATTTAAATAGTGAAAACTTCACTATTTCAGAAGTGAAAATACGTGCACTGTATGAAAATTTTTTCATATGGTTTTTTATATTTCAAGTCAATTTGTTGTGATATTATTTTTTATTTATTTTTTTGTGCGTTGCCGCTGATGAGTGTAGTTACCTGACGGTTAGTCGAGAGTCGTTAGTTTCGGTGGTTATACCGCTAGGTTTTCAATGCGTTTTTTTTTCTGGTGAGAGTCGTGAGTCAGCTAAAAGTCATTCGTAAGTGTTGCATTTAAGTGGGTGAACACTTTTGTCGGCGAGTCGAGAATTACTTAGCGTAAACTGTTATATTGCTCGGAGTAATGCATTAAGATTAAGAGTGGCTAATTTATTGTCATTTATTATTATTATTTTTTTTTACAATTTCAGTAAAATTAGTTGTAATTTTTTTTTAGTCGAAGATGCCTTCATTGCATTTACCGTGTGAAAATTTGAATCATGCAAACTTTTTTTTTTGATAATTCTTGCTTCACTTATTTTTAGTCAAACATTTTTTAATAAAGCTACTATTCAAGGGTAATTAAAGCAGTGAACGCCTACTTAATCCTACCTCAATTAAAAACACTTAACCCCCGTTAATAAAAATGTAACGCCGTTATAGCAACATAGAAGTAAAATGTCGCCTGATCAACTATCCAACCTCGAAAGATATCCGAAGTTGTCCCTGCGCCTCGACTTCGTTAATTAAATCAAAAGGTTAAAGAAATCTTCGAAATATCGTGAGTTAAAAAATTTATTTCCTCTAAAATTTTCCCAAGCGTCAAAATGCAAATGCCACTCGGCTTAAGTAACGGCCGCGCAAGCGAGTCAGATATCCCGTCTAAAAAGGTCCGCGCCTCCGGTCTATTAACGCGTTCTCCGCCAGGCTCGCGCGCACCTGGATTCCAGATCACTTTTACGCGGCCACCACCACCCGGTCAATTTATAGAGCCGCTAAGTAACTTGCGCGAGCGTTACTCTCCGAAAAAAAATTAACAAACAAAATGGAGTGGATAAATGTAAAAGGCAAGAAAGAATGATAGATGCCTTTATTCGTTCTTATGTACACGGAGAGAAAAGTATAGTAAAAATTACTATACTACTTTTTAATGCAGGGACTGACTCGACAAATACAAAATTTTACTACAGAGTGTAGCAAAATGTTACTATACTTTTTAGTAATTTTTTTTTCTACAGACTTGGAAAAATCTTATAGGAAATCTATAGGAACTTCTATAGCTATTTCTCGCTAAAACCCCTAAAGAATTTCTTATAGATTTACCTACAGAAATTTTTATAGGAAAAAAATTTTATAGGGACATCTATAAAAAACCTATATAGGTTTTTTTACCGCGAAATATTTGTAGGAATTCCTGACAAGATTCCTCTAGGATTTGCATAGGATTGAAAGTTCCCTATGATGTTTCTTATGATAGACCCTATAGTTCCCTATAATAGGCATCATATAGGGAGTATGTAGGCAATGTTATATAAGTTTTTTCTCTCTTTGTGCGTTTATCTCTACAGGATTTCCTCTACAGGAATCACCTATCAGATCAATCTAGAACTAAAACAATTAAAAAAAATTGAAAACAAAAAAGAAAGAAGCAGAAAAAAGAAGCCCTACGCATAGGAAGGAAGGAGGAAAGGCGCATACCACGATCTCGGCTACGAAGGCGTGTGTGTAATCCCATTAGGCTGGCGGGCGCGCGTAATGGTCCGCGATAAATCAGCCGATCGATTGATTCGTCGGCCGCGGCGTGTCCTACGCCGTGTAAACGAGCCGATCGCGACTCGCCGGGATTTTTTACGCGCGCCGCGGCCCATACGGTCGCACCGCGCCCATTCATTAGGCGCGCGCGCGTAGGCAGGCCGGCGCGCGCGTAAATGAGCGTGGGCAGGCGAAAAACTCGCTCCTCGCGCGGAGCCGATGAAAGCGCCGGAGATAACGCGCCGCGACGATTTTTCAGCGCGATAAAACTCGTGCCTTTCGCGAGAACCCTTTTACGAGCTTTCCGCGCTTTTCTTCCTTTTTTTTTGTTTTTTGCTTCGTGCACTGCGAGGGGATCGATGGGGATTTTGCGCAGTTGGAAACTGCACGCGGGATTCAAGATGTAAACGTTGCAGGTGTTCGCTGATTTGAATGTAATAAATTTCGATGCGTGATTTTGTTTAATTTTACTTTTATTTGAATATCATTATTTTTGATAGGTGAATTTGTTTAATTTTAGTATTTAATTGAATTTTAATTTTAGTTTTATTTGAATATAATAATTTCCGCTTGAAAAAGATTAAAATAGTAGAATAAAAAAACATGCGTTAGAATACGCGTAAAAATCGTGCATAAAAAAATTGAACAACAAAGTACACATTTGAAAAGTAAATGAGGAAATTGAGAAATGAAATGAATGTGCGCGAGTCAATCAAATTTTAACTTTCTATCCGACAATATTTCATCCGTATTGACCCCGTTTGGTCCTTTCGAAATTCTTTTTTTTTTCTTTTGCAGTTTAATAAGCTTAAAAAATCGATCGCAATATAATGTACAAATTATATACAAGAATTTTTTAATCAATCCGATCTGAAGGGAAATTTATGTTAAATGCAACTCAATATTTTTTATTTCCCGCTGTCTACGTTTTTTAAGGAAAGTTATCGCTTATTGTTCACAGAAAATGTCATAAAAATATTTAGGAATTTCAGCGAGAAAAAAAGGTGGGAAAAAAACATTTTAAAATTTTAGAATGTTAATAATACAGCTATTATAGGAGCTGCTCTCTGTTCGAACGGAAGTTATTATAATTTTTTAAGTACAGAATGCAGGATGTATAAATCAAAAAGCCAAGTGAAAAAGCAATGTACTACGCTGCTTTGAACAATTATAGAAAATAATTTCAAAGTTTTAAATATAATTTTTTTTTTCGATTATCGCCTTTACAATAACAATTGTAAGAACTTTTAGTCCGTTAAATTTTCATTAAACAAATCGATAGAATAAAAGAAGAGGCGTATTTAACATTTTTTTACTCATTTTTTGTTTTTTCCTTTAACTTTTATTTACTTTTAAAATTGAATATTTTATTTCGATTGCATGAATTATTAGTAAGAATCAAAAAATTATTCCATCAAGGGAGTTAATTTCACTCTAAAATTTGAGTCAATTTCACTCTAAAAGTAGAGTAAAATTTTTAGTTAATTTCACTTTAAAAAGGGTGAAAATTTGAGTTAATTTTCACTCTATTTCACTGCAGCTGGTTTAGCGTCTTGGATTATGAATTTTTGCTTCCGCAGCGAAACACCAGGAGCTAAAGCAATTTGTATTATTGATCTTTTTCACTAAGCTGCAGCAGGAAGTCAATGATTATTAAGTCGTTTTCTTCTCACGTAAATTAGAGGAATTATTCCTGCGCTCCCGTGGAATATTGCCTTCGCGCGATTTGCGATTCAAATGGGCTTCAGACAGTCGGAATGTGTGAATTCGCTCGCGTTTCGTTATTCAACTCTGCGTTTTATTTTTCTCTCCATCTCAGCTGAACTTCATCATCGCAATTCACGCAAATTACAATTAATCGCCCCAGCAGTTAATAAAGTCAATCGAATTTCCTAATTCAACGTATTATTGGCCAATTTCTGGCCAGTCCCAAGTTGCCCACCAGAGAAACTTTTTTTAACTTTAGTATAAAGTGAATCAATTCATAATTTAATGACAGTGGTATCCCCGATTTCTTTGCTCTCTTAAATCCGCATCGATCGATTCTTGCGATTTTTTTTACATATAGAGTTGGAAGTGCGTCAGTGGTTCACTTCATCAACTCTTAGGAGTGATATTCAAAATATCATACCTAAATAAAGATTTTCACTCGAAGACTTTTAGGCTCAGAACCAATTGCACTGAGCCTCACCACCGAATCTCTTGAGGTAACAACGACACTAACTGGTGACTCTCCACTTTTTTTTTAAATTATCTCAACACCGCAGCACGACGACCCTCGGATTGATCCAGAGCGAAGAGAAAATCACGCTCCACTCGATCGGCACTCGGCGATAATCAAAGGAAGCCATCCGAGCTAATCGCCCTCGTAACGAACGGACCAACTCCTCGGGGCACTGCGTTGCGCGCACAAAAAACAAAGAGCCATTCTTCATCCGAATCGAGAAACGCACCATCACAATCAACCAAAGAAATAAGAACGATATTAAATAATTAAAAAAAAAAAATTTAATCCGGAGAGAAAGAGCGACCAGCAGGTGCAAAAAGACGATATCAAAAAAAAAAAAGGGGAGGAATCCGGATCGCAGGTGGGACGCACTCGCGTGCTCCTTTCCGAGACTGGCCGCCGTCGGTACTGAAGACGGCGGCGCCGGAGAAACGAGAAAAGAGCCGACTCCCCCCCCCCTCGCCGCGCCGGGAGGGAGGGTGGGGCGGCGGGGCCCGCGAGGTGGGGTGGCGGGGCCCAAGGGCCCCGGCAACCTGCGCGCGCCTATGGGTAAGATACTACTCGCGCGCTACGCGCGCTAAACGCTGCTTTTAAGTGTCCTGCCCGGCCGCATCGGCATGCCGCGGGTGTACACGACTCGCCGCTGCGGAGCAGCGAGATCGACCTTCCTCTTCGTCTTCTTCTTCCTGGCTCGTTTTTTTTTTTTTTTTATCTTAATAGCAATTTTTTTTGTGTTTGAAGAGGATCGAGCGCTTGAGAGAGCAGTGCTGATGGTTTATTTGCGCAGCTAAGTAGTATAGTGAAATTCAACTTGTTGTAAGCGTTGCGTGTTCGATTTTTTCGTGGTTGTCTTTTTAAGAAACTTGAGACAATTTTCTGTAAGTAGAGATTAAACATTTGTACTTGTGAGGAATATTGTACACTCGTGAGTCCCAAAATTGTTTTGAAATAAAAATAGAATTGCAATGTCCTGTTTTTATTTTGTTTGTATTATTATAAATACAAATGGAGGCGATGTTGTCATTTTTTTTAATATGTTCGGAAATGTTTTGTAGGGATTGAGTGTACATCTCATTAAATTAAAAAAAATCTTCTAAATTTTTTTGAAAATCGGTAAGGACGTTCAAGAGTTCAATGACCGAACCGATCAGATGATTTTTATAAATTTATAAATTCTTGTGATACTGTAAAAGTGTCAGTCCTTTTTTAACAAACGAGAGCAGTTTTCATATTTAATTTTCTCAAATTCTTAGGATAAAAATTGTTTTTTTAATTTGTAGGAGATTTTTTGATAATCAGTATTGACTTGTATGCATATTTTTAAGTTCGTAAGTGGTAAATATCGAGCCGATTGATCAAAATAAACTGCATCCTCAAAAGACTTTGCACAAGATGTAAGTAAATTATTTTTCACTTTGTTATAATGATTTATTGTACACCAATAATAGGCTGCTTATTTTTCAAGCAAGCGCTCGACTTTATTTTAATTCTAAGATTAGTTTCAAAATTTATCTCATCATCCCCATTGAAAATAGATGGTATACCTTCGCTTAATTATCATAGTCATTATCTTCTACGATCTTTCAATTATTCTCATTCTCAATTTCAGATTTTTCATCATCGATAATTAAGCCCCAATTATTTATAGCTTCCCTTTTCTATAAAAACACTCGCTCATTAAAAATAAAAATAAAAATAAAACAATATATATAAAAATAAAAAAAATAAAAAAAATAAAAAATAAAAGAATGAACATTTTATTTCTGTATACCAGCAACCTGTTCTCAATCTTAAGAAACAGGCCGTTATTAAAGGATTTCGTAACGCGAAAGTTCGTGTGCGTACCGCACATTATCGATTCGTTCAATGAAAGCGACTTGTCTTTGAATCTCTTGCGTAATGACGCGATAATATCAATGGCTGCTACTTAGAAATCGTTTTGTATAATATACAACGAATGATCGATCGTTCCGCCTGCGCATTAGCAGCATTTGGGGATGATTAATGTGGCCTCGCCTCAACAAATCTCCCGCGCACAAAAATTTCTTCCCAAGTGTCATTCGCATTTCCGCCGTTTCGATTATACACGAACACTGCAGGACTTCCCAGGAAAAATGAATGAGAACAAAGTTTTCCACTTTTTAGGTGTTTTATATTTATTTATAAAATTTTATGAAATTCTACTTAAAATTTCGAAAAGTTAAGTTTCACAGTTCAATCTACTGAGTAAAAAATGCAAAATTCTTCTGTAGAAAAATTTTACGAAATTCTACTTGAAAATTTCTAAAAGTTAAATTTCACAGTTAAATCTACTGAGTAAAAGGTATAAAAGTTACTTTTTCATTTTTTTATTTAGTGTACAGTGGAGTAGCGCCAGTCCGATCACGCAAATGTTGCTCGCGCTTGCGCGTCGTAAATAAATTGTCGGCGAGCGTATAATAGGTTTCGTTAGCGTTTTTCTCCTCCCATCCGGGAGGGATGGTTAATTCCCGCATTAGCATAGCCGCTGCCCCCGCGGCGTATTTTATTATATAGTTCGCTTTTAAAGAGACAATAAAATACGGGCCTATATGGTGCGCCTCTCGGGCGGCGGCAATTTTACCCTGCGACGAAAAACTTGACGATCGCAATTAGACTGTCCGGTTAAGTAGGGGGTGGGGGTGGGGGTGGGTTTTATTTTGAAGGAGGACTGGAGAGAAAAAAAATGCACTCGATATTACTCCGCGACTCCCACACGTGCGTTTCTCGCCGGTGGTGCGTGGGACGTTGAGCTGCCGTGTAGGGGGGCGGGCCCCCTAAGAGAAGAAGCGACCTGGGCCTCGGGCGTCTCTCTCCGTCTTCTTCGCAGGCTGCATGCCTCCCACCCCCTCCGCAACATTTTTCCCCGTCCGCGCGCCCGCGAGCTCATTCTCCTGGGCTCCTTCATTATACCGATTTTCTTCTCCTGCTGGACCCTTAATTAGATGCTGTAATTGTATTAGATGCTACTTAAAGGTGAGCGGGTGCTGGCGCTTCACGGTTCTCCTTGTATAATTCTGATTGTCTTTTTTTCTGCTTCACTTTGGAGACCTTTGGAACCTTGTGGAGGAAGTTTTATTGTGGCAAAAAAAAAACCATACAAGGAATAAAGAGAAAAAAAATACATATCAAGGAAGGTAAAATAGAAATGGTTCCAGATCGGTTCCAGTTTAGACCATTTAGTTTCCATTTAGTTTATTCTAAGTTTATATTAAAAGGCTATAACGAAAGTACGAGTTAAAATCGTAGCATCGGATACTCATGAAACAATCCGCAGCGATGTTATCTCAGCAATCTCCTACCGATCTCCATCGTGTTTTCCGAATCCGCTAAATGATATACACCGCGTTGCGCATGTAGCCTCCCCGTTCATTCATAAAGCATCCTTCATTTTCTACCTTTTCCATCTCGCTTCCTTCCTGCCCTCCCCTCTCTCTCTCTCTTTGCTTTAACTCCTCGTTTTATCGATACTCGATTCTGCATGCTCGCCCTCTTATTTTGCAGCTCGAGGGATCAGGAAGCCCAGAGAGAGAGAGAGAGAGAAAGAAGGAGATAGAACGAGAAAGCCAAAAGAGAAGAAACTACACGAAGGAAATGCGCGCAAGAAGCTTTAAAAACCTTAAAACATTAAAGGCGTAATAGAGGCGTGCGCTTCCGCTCTTCTCAGCAGCAAACAGCTCTTTCAGCACCTCGACCCTCTTTAGTCCCAAAATTGGCGGAAAAGTATATACAGTCGAGGTATAAGCGGAACGCCACGCCATAATAGCAATAATAAAGGGTTGACTGCTGCAGGCTCGTAGAAATCTCGCGTAGAAAAAAAAATCGGTTCGAAAAAATCGGTTCTTTAGCATCGACGATTCCAAAAAAAGAATCGGTGAATCGATGAAGCATCCATTCGATTGTCCTAACTAGTAATTATATTAGATTATCGAGACCAGTTTATACTTTATAAAATTGATGTGAAATAGTTCAAAGTTGGATTCGATCTCCGTTAAAAAGGTAACGGTCCGATCGAAAACATTTCAAAAGAACAAAAATTCATTCGATTCTCAAAGAATCGAGTAGAATGGCCCTTCGCTATCTACGAGCCGCGGCTGATGCGTCAGGGGGGTTGCAGACGCTGCGAGGCCCGCGGGGAGTCTTCGGTTATTAGCGCGAATCTACCTGCGCCTCGCGCGACGTTATATTCATGCATGAGAGCGCGATGTGGAGGCATTTCACTCGGCGGATCGGACCGAACGATTTAATATTAATGGGATCCACGAGGCGCGCGCCCGACGCCCGCCGCGGGCGGGACGTCTCCCACGAGCGCGGCAGCAGCAGCATCGGCGGTATCCTAGATCTCCTCTGCCTACTCGCTCATCGGACCTTATCTGCCTCGCACCTCCTCGTCTTGCTTCGATCTGTTTTTTTTTTCTCATATTTTGCTCTCCAATCTCTCCTCATTCCTTCTCTCGCCAGAGCGACGTTTACTAATTATTATATTGTTGCATATATTGTGTATTAATTATTGTTAGGATTAGATGTATTATTCAGATGGATCGATATCAGACATCGATATATCGTTAAAAAGTACGGTTGGAGTGAAATTTTACTCTTGGTTTATAGTGAAACCCTTGTAGAGTTAAATTTGACTTCACGAGTCAAATTAAGACTCCAAGAGTAAATTAAGACTCTAATACTCCCAGAGTCAAATTAAACGTATAAAATAAAGTAAATACTTCCCTTTAGTACTTGTTAAGGAATCTACTTCTTCCTGCGTAAATTTAGTAGTTTAAAAACAAAAATTAATTACTTGACTCGAAAAAACTCTTAACAAAGCAACGATTGAAAATAAATATTTACAGCGAAATAAATTTAGTTAAAAAAAAAAGTAAATACTTAACAAAGTGTATACTATTGCGTATGAATATTTACTGAAAATGACAAAAAATTTTCTCTCCCTATGCGAGGAACTCGAAAACCTTGTTCCAATGACGCAACAGGCGCACACTTATATTAAACTAACCCCGAGCAGGAACACGCATTCTACAAGTCCGCGCGGCGCGCATGTAAATCTCATGAAAGTCAACGATCTGTTCGACATGCAGGAAGTACAGCGACGACACGCTTACCTCGAATAAATTAGTTACGCTATTACCATCCTTTAAAAAAAAAAAAAAAAAAATGAAAAGACTTCAGCCCGGGGAGCGATATTCGTGGCTCGCGGCGCCCCAAGGCTGCGCGCGCGCGTCGGACTCTCCGCCGCGGAATCGTTAAGCTGGTCGATTTGTTTCAGCGGCTATGAGCGCCGCAATTCGTACACGTCGCCGCGGCGTACTTAGCGGCGAGAGTCGCATCAGTCACGCCCCCGATCCACCGATCATTTTTTTTTTCGCGCCCACGTGAGATCGTGAAAATCGAATCCCGGGGCACGTTCGCGTCATACTTCGCCGGGTGGGTTGATGGATCGTTCCGTTGGTTTTTGTTTTTGGAATCGCAGCTGCCCCGAAGGCTTTTAAAATGCAGCGCTGCGTTTTTGCTGCGCGCACGTTGTATACGAAATTCGGACGAGTGCAAAATGTTTCACTTGGATAAAATGAAAATTATTTGCTTAATTCATATTTCTTGGAAGCTTGAGATCGTACTCCAGTGAAAAGTAGATTTCAGAGAATTCAAAATCGAAATCCTCTAGAAGAGAATTCAAATTTCGCGCCACAATGTAGCAGACGACAAAGAGTATCGAAGAACCAAGAAATGGTTGCCCTCCATATTGATTTATCATCTTCTCTTAAAAAAGTGATGACCGGATGTTGTGAAGCCTCGAAAACGTGAACTTGATTGGCTCATACTTATCTTCCGGAATGGCGTTGAAATTGAAAATTTCTATCCTCAAAAATGAACACGCGATAAACAGCAAAGAAAGGAAATTTAGCTGCATTTGGCTTGTTTTAGAAAGTTCCAAGTTCGTATAATAATTCCTTGATGAGAAAAGCTTGGGTAAATATAATCTCGTAAAATTTTTCAATATTCTCAAAGTACACGCATAGATTCAGGAATCCTGGTCACTCTGATACAGTAAGAAATTTTCCCTCCTCCCAGGATGCATTAAAACCCCATAACTCAGCGATTGCCCGAGAGAGGAGCAAACAAAAAGGAAAATCTTTTAAAAGCGAACGCTTAATTGGCAGTGTACGTACGATCGTTCCGCGTTATCCGGATAAAAATACACCAACGCGCATACTCCTGCATCCTCTCCGCCTAAGTGTTAATTTCTCCGCATTTTCCCGCGTAATTCGTGGCTAAAGATCCGAGGCACCATCAGCGGCCGGATAATAAGGGATCCGCACTCGACGCGTAAAATGGATGCACCGGGTGGCACGGCGAGGAGTGTGCACTTATGCAGATTATGACATGCGAAGAAACCGGCGGCAATTAGCGCGAGGAACCAGTAGCCGCAGACCCGAGCGGCGGAAATTGAATTCCGGAAAGGCGCCTCCATCTCTCTCTCTCTCTTTCTCTCTGTCCCTCCCTCCTTCCCTCTCTCTAGATTGTGCTAATGTAATCATCATCTTAAAGTATTATACATATACTTTATTACATATAATCGCGAAAGTAATATATATATATACTTTATTACATATAATACTTAAAGTATTATACATATAATTTAGTGACTAGTCTCTGTGGTACAAATAGCTTAAAAATCAACGTTTACGACGATAAAATTAGGAAACATAAAACGTTGAAAATCAACGTTTTATCAACGTTTCAATATGTTCAAAATCAACATTGACTGTCAACGTTGATTTTGCCTGATTTTCAACGTTTTCCCAATTGAAAGTCAACGTTGATTTCAACGTTTCTAATTTCAACTGGGTAAGAATTAATTGGCTTTTCTACCAGGGTTGTTTCTATCATATTATTATTTCAAAGAATTATTATGTATTCATTTTTTGTCTCCAGTGGTAAATAGAAGAATATCTCCCTCTCCCTTCCTCCCTCCCCTTCTCGCTCTCTCCGTGTCTTCCTCTCTCTCTCTCTCTCTTTCTGTTCATGTAGCTGGCGGCTCCGTTTTATATTTTCTATCAGCGGCGGCGGATTATAACCGAAAGCTCCTGCGGCGCGGCGATGATCCTCGATCGTCAAAGTGATCCAGCGCCGAGAGATCGGACATTCCAACGGCCGCAGCGGTCCCCGTTTAATTCCGCTATTTGCGCTGCGCGCTGGAATGTTTGCTCTTCGTCAAAATTAGATAGGGTTGCTCCTTCGTTCTTTTTTTTTTCGCTTTCCTTTTACTCGACGAGGATGCGCGAGCTTCATATTCATAAATTTGGGGCTTTACGATGCGAGCTTTTTTGCCTTCGTTGAGAATCTCTGCTTCTTCTTCTTCCTTTTTTTTTCTTCATGAGTGCTTAGTTAACTAGATGTATCGTTTTTTTTTTCGTCTTCTTTTTCGTTAGTGCGCTGAGTACATTCGCGGTTTTATGCGCGCGTAAAGGTAATGATCCGTGAAGCGTGTGCTTGAATGAAAAAGTTGCAAAAAGGCTTTTTTTGTTTTTAAACAATTTTTGAATAGTAAGTGAACGTTATTTGTGGCTACAAAATTTCGTACTGTTGAGTAGCAAAGATTTGATTACTGAAACATTTTCTTGGAAGTCTCCAAAAAGCGTATTTCAAAGTTAAATGAAGTATTCCTTGATCGTAGTCATAAAATTAAAAAAAAAAGAAGCCTGCGATTTTTAATAAATATTTAATAATAAAGCTAAAAAAAGGCTTTAAGTTAATGAACGCTGATGCTGAAGTATGGAGAGCATCTGGAATGAGCTAAACCTGTTCCGACCAAAAGGTCCGATCCGTCAAATCCGACACAATTTACAAGATTCCAAATCCAGATTAGACTACAAGAGTGGAACTTTAAGTCACTTTGGATACACTGCAACACGTGTCCAGCTAATTCTCGCCACTCCGCAGTCTGCCTTACAAAATTGACATGTCCATTTTACATAAAAAAGGAGATAAAAACATTTCAAATACGTTCTTAACTAAATTTATATATCTTTATATTTTTTAAACCTTTTTTTTATGAACATGATATTTCTGTGTAAGAGGGTCTGATCGGTTGTCGTTACAAAGTATAACTCGTTCTTTTTTTTTAATCTTTAAAATTTATTAAATTGACTTGACATTACATCTTTTAAGAAATGCCAACATCTTACAAGTACTGTTTTTACTACGACCAAAGAGTTTTCTTTTGTTTATAAAGATCTAATGGATTTATTTCTATTTCGCTATAGTGGCCATTGTTAAAGTTTAGTGCAAACTTTAAAAATACCAAACTTTAAAAAAATTTAACCAAATATGTTTATTTTTACGCGGGCGGTGCCTATGAAATCTTGCGTCAAGACAAAAGCCTCTCAGCACACGAGTGCGTCTTCTCGAAAGTGCCCCCTCCACTCCGCAGTGGCCGAGAACGCACTCGGCCGTAGGGGGACGCGTCGGTAATGTAAAATAAAAGAACCCGTGAGGCGCACGCAGAAAGCGGGGGTCAGGAGGGGGCAGCCGGGGGCTTCGTTAGCGCGGCGCCTTAACAATTTGATCCCGGGTGCAGTTAAGGGGGCCGCGGCAGCCGCATACCACCTGTTCGCCCGAGGAGGCGCGGCCCCTTTTTGCACCGGCCGTCGGTGTATATACTCGGCTTCAACCCGCACTAACTCGAATTACAGAGGGCGACAGCGATTTGAGCGACTATACGTGTGTGTATGTGTGTATATATCCGCCTACGAATTCAATACCGGGAGTTGCTTCCCTTTTCTTCCCTTGGGTCTGGATTAATTAGAACAGTTTGGGAGATTGTTTTACGCGAGCTTTGCTGAGTATCGAAGATGCCTGTCTTTTGGCGAAAAAAAAGAAGAGTGGCGATAGGAATTTAAAATACATGGATTTTTGGAGTGGCGAGATATCAGTATTTCTCTCTTTGTGTACTCTTATAAAATTGAATATATGAAACTTACGTAGAAGAAGTGAATGTACACTAATTCTACGTGATAAGTAGTTCAGTTGTTATTCTGTTGGTGCATATAACCTTTTCCAAGTCCTTTTATAAGTCCAAAGTAGGTCTATGAAAGATAAAATATATGAACAAAGGCTAAAATGTGTCTTCGAAGAATAGAATGCATCTGCTGAAGCTAAAATGTGTCTTTGAAGAGTAGAATGTATCTGCAGGGAGTACCATATGCCTCCGGAGTGTAAAATAATCAGTACAGGGAGTAAAGTAATTCTCCGACAGGTAAACTATTTCTCCAGGGAGTAAAAAAAGTCTAGACAATAAAATATAATTGCACTCCCTCTACAGAGGTCACTAAATTCTGCTTTATACATGATGATCAGGACGAAAAATCCTTTTTTTTTATATACACCAATCCTCAAATTAAAACTTCAAAAAATTCCCCTTACCCACTTAAAAGTACAAAACCACCAAACGTCAATCCCTCATTTATATAAATCAATAATTAAAAATACTCGCGTACGCGGTAAGCCAAGACTCCTTCGCAGAAGTAGGAAGAAAAGCAGAAAGGGGGGAAGCCCCCAGGACAATGACAAATATGCACGCGAGGGCAAGGACGGGCGCGCGCATGTACGCGCATTTACACCGCGACGGCGGAGGCGTGACGCGCGCCACCATACGCCGCACCCGCGCGCGGAGAAAGGGAGAAAAAGGGGCCCCGATCCGGCCGCCTGATAATCTTGTAATTGAAGCGGCACCGCATTTTTCCGCGCCTCGCCGGGAATTTACAAGCGTTGTTGGCGCGCCGGGGAAAACGTTCGATGCAAAAGCATAAATAAAATTCGCGATGCTGTTTCCGCTTTTATTGGCTTTGTTGGTAATGCGAATCGCCGAGCGAACGTGCGATATTTTCTTCTTTTTTTTTTGCTCGTACATTTGGCACGCGAATTAGGGCCGTAAATCATTCGGGAGAAGTTTTTCATTAGGGGGAAATTAGGAATTTTTCATTAGGGTGAAATTTTCATTAGGGGAAAATTTTTATTAGGGGAAAAGTGTTGCAGTTGACAGTCGGTTTAGGGGAAATTTGTGATTTTTTTCTTCTGCATAATAATCATCACGTACAGAAGCACTTCGGGAAAATAGAAGTGTGATATAATACATTTAGTTTTCTAAAGATCAGGAAACAAAAGCTAAAAACTTGTGTTAAAAAATTTTAATTTTAATGAAAAACGTGAAGTGGCGATTGGCAAGGGTCTGAGGAATTTTCATTAGTGGGAAAATTTTGTCGGTTTGGAGGAAATTTGTGATTTTTTAAAATCTTTTTTAACACTTTTATAGCTCCTGACGTGTCGCGGTTATTTACGGCTGTAAATATGGAAGATAACTGTTGGAAACTAATAAGGACACGGGTATATGTTGTGAGCTAATTTATTGCATTCTTTGGAAAAATCCGTTATTTACGATGCTTAAATTGTTTAATAATAGTTTTATAAATGATAAATTACTTGGGGACTTATTAGATTTGATTTTATTTCGTGAAATCATAATAATTGATGGTAAAATCTCTTCCGGAAGGAAAAATATTCGCCCTTTGGAAAATAAGTCCAAATGCACAATAAAAAAAAAATTATTGGTGTGTAAAAAAGTAACTAAAAATCACTAATATGGTGAATAAGCGAATACAATCTTCTGTGAAAAAAAAAATCTTCCACGCATAGAAAAAGTGAAAGACTTTTTATTTCAAGTAATTAGGTACATATTATATTCTCTTATCGGACTTAAATTTCACTTATTCATATTTACAGAGGTCATCTTGTGGAATCTTTATTTTCTATTAAAACGCCGACGAATGGAACGAATTCTATTAAATAGAATTTTTATACACGTGGGGATCCGACCAGCGAAAATTAATAGAAAAATTTATTATTAGTAATCGCTAATTAATTAAATTAAATAAGTAATTAACCAATTGCTGGCGACGTTGGCTACGAGGTCAGGGTTGAGGTTTTTATTTTAGGCGCACTCGGATGCTGTAAGGACACTTGCAACGGACGTGCCTCGAATCTCGAATTTTGTGAAATTATTTATTATAAAAAACTTACTGTTATCTCAGGCAACATGAACTTACCTGAAACATAATAAAAGAAAACATCATTAATACATTGATGACAATAATATTTTGAATTATTTATTTATTTGTAATAAATTCTAATCAACATTTACAATAAATATAAGACACTTATATACTTTCTAGCTCAGAAAATGTGAAATTTCACAAATTAAACGTGAATAGTATGACATTTTGAAAAGGTGAAAACACGGCGCTAATTAACTGACGCATAGAAATATGTGAAATCAAAATTGACTAATTCAATTCCACGTTTTAAAATTCTTAAAAATCCACGTCCCCACTTTCTTCATACCGAATATCTGCAAAATTCCAGATTTCCAGATTTAGAGAGTAAAGACGCGATACATTTCAAACATTTCAACTTGATTCATTACTGCGCGCGGCAAAATTTAATTTCACGATTTCCCAAGTGAATAAAACTTTTCGCACTACATCAGCGCGAACCATTCGCGGGCTCAAAACCGATTCCAAATGACCGGACTGCTAATGGATGTCTGATCACCGGCGCAGATCGAAGAGCAGGCGACGAAGTGGGAAGGATAAGACGTCGGTGTACCGCGGACATGAGACAGCTTTTAGCCCATCACGTGCACGTTACCCGACAGCAAACTCACTTTTTTCATTACCCTTTCTTTTTTTTGCCCGGTCGATGCTTGTAGAACAATTTCACGTCCAAATGACTCGACGGAACCTGCGGAGGAAATTATTTCGAACAAAAAAAATGAAGAAGAAGAAACGGGTCTTTTACAAAGAGAACAGAAAAGAAAGGAGCGGTAATTAACATTATATATAATCGCGTAAAATTAGATATACTTTTTTTTCAATTCAATCGGTTTATTCATCCCATCGAAAGAAAGAAGGAATCGGTAAAAAATCGTTTCTTAGGAAATGGAGAGTGTGTGTCAATTAACATTACAAAATCGCGTAAAATTCAATTTTTTTTAATTCAATCATTTTATTCACCCCAGTGAAAGAAAAACAGGAAGAATCGGTAAAAAATCGTTTCTTAGAAAATGGAGACTACGTATTATTTACCTCGTTAAATTGCAAAAAAAAATGCTCATTACAGAGCATAACGCCGAGAATGCAAAAAAAAGAAGGGAGAGAAGAGACATTCGAAACGTAAATTTTGTCCATCCCCGGTCTAATTGAAGAGAACGCGGTAATTGCGCAATATTTCTCCGCCGCAATTACAATATACGCCCCGGCAAACACTTCCCCGCTGCAATGCATCAGCGACTGTCCAATTGACGCCGGGTAATAACGATAATTCCGCTGTCATTTTTTTTGCTTCCATTTGAAGGAAGCTTTGTAATAGCAAAAAAAAAGATTTTTTTTTATATTTGTTTTAAGTGTTTCTGAGCCATTTTTTAATGCTCTTTTTTGTTCAATGTCTGTATGGATGTGTATGTGTGTATCTTAGAACTTTATCATCGAATAAAGGTTCGTTCGATTTCTTTTTTTCATGTTTTTGTTTTGTTATCTTAATTTGTTCATTTTTTAATTTTAGGTAAACAGTTTTTGCTGTTTTTCATTCAGATAAGGTCAATGTAATGAATTTTCTTTAAATAGATATATTTAAAAGGACATGCCTTATAACAGTAGGAAACTAGAATGAACCTACACAATTTTTTTTCTTAGCATTTTAATAAGTTTTTTATTATTTAATCTCATTGCTCATGTTCTCATCAACGACCGCCAAACACGAATTTCGGCTAATCTTCATCCTAACCTAAATTTTTTACGCGAGATGCGTGTAAAATACACGGATCAGGTAAAATAAGCGCGAGACCGAATAACAAGGGGGCGCGCGCGTGTGGTCCGCCCGTCTCCTTGCAATTTGCCAGCGAATCGAGATCGAGCGGCGCGTTTTTCTTGGAAGATTCGGCGCGCAAAGTACAAGGCGCGAGGAGCCAAAAGAAGCAGCAGAGACACGCCGAGGGAACAAAGGGAGGGAGGGCCTCCGCTTCCTCCTCCTTTTTTTCTCATTTTCTTTGCTGCTCTTCATCGGAGCGAGAAGCGAGCGGGCGACTTTGAAAAGCGGCCTGCTTTCGTGCGAGTCGCGTGGACTGCGGTTTCAGCCGTTTAACGCCGGAGGAGCGCGAATTAGCCGAGGCTATTGTCGGGCGCTTAAGTGCCGCCGCTGCGGATCTCTCCTCGAATTTCCGAGTGGAAAATGCCAGGCTTTTCGGTCGTCCGTCGGGTGAAAATAGAAAAGAGAAAATTAGCGCGATAAACTACTTGGATAATTGCCGCTGCCTTCTTTTCTTTTTTGGATTGCTTCAATTTTTGCAAGAATACATCATGTGTGACCCAGTTGCTAAGAGACTTATTGTCGTGCTATTTATCATTTGAAATAAATTTTATTAAACTTTCGAGGTAAAATTTATTGTAAGTCTAGTAATTTTTACTATAAATCTAGGAAATTTTATTAAACTTTCTAGGTAAAATGTACTGTAAGCCTAGTAACTTTTATTATAAATCTAGGAAATTTTATTAAACATTCTAGTAAAATTTACTGTAAGCCTAGTAACTTTTATTATATTCTACTTTTATTATACTTTACTTTAGTAAAATATATACATTCTCGTAAAATTTTGCTATACTTTCTCCGTTGCAAAAAACTAAAGTAACTTTTACAAGAACACTTCTGTCCATATAATTTCTTTGCCAAACAAGTATGTTAAGTCATTCTGAGCTCCTAGCAACACTAATCTAATCTCCTCTACAAAATCGAGCTCAAGAGGACCCGAGATGCAACGCCGATGAATCGCGTACACACGAGGCTCCCTCCATCGACTCGGCTGATCGTCCAATTAATTAACCGTCCGAGGAGCAATTAAAAGGGGAAGAAGAAGAAAAAAGAAAGGAGCGCATTAATGCGAACGCCACGCCGTCTCAAGGCTCTCGACCTTTTTTCCGCGTTCTCGAATACATCTCATTAAGCCCGGGGTACAGTCCTCGGGCCGGCGCACTCCGCCGGCGCTTCTTTCGCCGTTGCAACGCCCAGGAAGTCGTAATAACCTCCTCGTGGGAAGAGCGCGCGGGACAAAGAGGGGAGGGGGAAGTGCGACCGCATTGCGGAAAAAGAGCGAGAGGAGGTGAGGGACACACGCGCGCAGCCGTAACTTATGACCCGCGCGCTCGCGGTTCTTCCGACAGCGCGGCGGAATTCCTCGGTAGTTACTTTACGCGCGTCGTAATGCCGCTACATTATGCCGTGGCTGAGCGCTCACAGGGATAATCCGGGAATATCGAAGGCGAAAGTCGGGACGCGGGGATTACGTTGGCTGAGCGCTTGGAACAAGGCGTTTATTCAAATTTAACGGCGAAACTTTGTCCAGATTGGAGAGTCTATTGCTAACGGCGTTTACTTTTTATTAACGCCTGGGTGTACGTGACACTGGGGATGAAGCTTGGGAATTTTTGGAAGTTTTTATATAATATAAAATTAATGTCTTTGATCACTCTTATAATTGAAATTTTGGCATATTGAATTAGAAAGTTATTCGTTACAACCAGTCGAATTGCACCAGTCGAATTGTTTTTTTTTAAAAAGCAGAAAAGGTTTCATGTTTTTTTGAATATAATTGAATGCAATTATTATTCAAATTCGAAAAGTCAAAGCCTCCAAAGTTTCTCGGAAGAAATTCCAAGGCACAATGAAAGCAGTATCTCGTTTTTTTTGTGTATGTAACAGGAAAGAATGTGAACTCTGAAATGCGGATTTTTTCCAGGTTTTGCTTCCTTATGTTTAATGTATCTCTACAATCTACATAGACGAATTAATACTGCCAACTGTAAAAGAGAATAAATTCTACAAAATACCATCCGCTAAGTAAAAAAAAAAAAAACACATACCCAAGCTAAAATTCAAACCCACGAACGCAAATATACTTCACTTTTATCGAATATACCTCTTGCTCTCAAAGACTCAGTTACGCGTCGATATAAAAGCGTAGTAAGTAGCCAACTCCAGCAAACACGTTGCGAATAAAAAAGTAGGCTCGCGTCGTCGAATATTTATATGTACGGTCCCGGGGATACGCGAGCGGCCGTTCGCGCGACCAGAATCAGCAAGAAGCCGAGGGCAAAATAGAAGAGAAGAAGGAGAAAGCAAGCAGACCTCCAACGACCTAGGCGAATACTCGCGCGGCCTCCGGCCAGTCCTCTCGTGGCCAAGGCACGAGGAAAGGCCGAGTGGCTCTCGCTGACATCCACCAGGCATGCCTATATAGGTATAAATACACCCTCCTCACGGCGAAGGATAAAATGCTCTCGGAGCGTCGTCACCAGCGTCCCGCGCGTGCCGCAGCCAACAGAAAACTCCGCTGGTCAATATTTACCCACGATTTAGCGGAGGCAGCTTACTATTCTGTGTGTGTGTATGCATGTGTGTACGTTTGTGTATATGTACGTTTGCGTGATTGAGTGTTTGTGTGTGTGTGTGTGCGTTCGCGCGTCTGTGTGTGTGTGCGCTGCCGCCGGGCAAACATTGCGCTCAGCGGTTATCCGCCTGGCTGTTTACTCGACTTTCAGCTCGGCTTCGCGCGTCTGGCCGCGACGGCGTCTTTGCGCGGATCCGTGACGCGGCCGAGTGCTCCTCCCGGAGTGGGTACTTGTGTGTACCCCGTTACGCGGGAGAACCTAACCTCGCGGTGCACCCCCGGCGCTCTCGTGACTGCCTCTTGTGCGCGTCGAGTGCCCAGACGGGATTCGACACTTAATTCGTTCCATCGATGGGGATTTTATCGCGTCGGCGAAGTTCCATTGAAGGCTCTCCCGAACGTGCAGAAGTTGGCCGAAGTCGCGAGGCGACGCCTAACCTACAGCCGGGGTGACTCGGCAGCCATTTTAATTGCCAGCGATTTGACCGCATTTTTTGATCAAGTGATTCGGGATATCGATGTAACACGCTTTTTTTTGCGCTATCTTTGTTTTCAGTAGTTGTTTTTATTTGAATATAAAAATTGAGGTAAACCGTGGCTAGATGTTACAGAGTTAAATCTCCTTTGTTTATAAACATTTTTCTCTGCTGATCTTCCTTTAGTTTGATGCCACAGGGCTTTAATTATTTAGCGGATATAATAACTCATCTTGACATTATTGATATAGGGGATGCAAAAACTGTCGTGCACATAAGAATATTAGCCATGTAAACAGAAGTTGCTGCATCAGCAAAATAGAGGCCTACGGGATCGAACTAAATGTTCGTGTTAAAGGTACAAAAACAGCACTTAAAGTTTCAAAGGCATTCGTGTTCCAGAACTTGCTGAGACACTTTCCTGGTCAGCGTTTAGTTTCTGCTACAGATAAGATCTATTTTAACCTCATAAATCCGTCCTATAATTTTACAAGTTATAAATCTTCCGGATAAAAAAGTTTCTTGCTTAAAATACTCGGGGCGCACAACTGGAGTATAGCATGGGCTCCTCTTCTCGCAATTTTCCAAACTTAAGCAGTTCGTATCAATTTTCGTGAACAAAAAAAAATGTGGCCTGCCCTCTCCCACGTCGCAATCCCAATGCGTCAGCGTCCAAAACAAGTTTTTCGAGGCTCAATTTTTCCCCCCCTTTATTACCATATCCTACTGACTCGGCGCATAAAACATAAAGCCGGGCAAACTCGTTCATTCGACTGGAGCCAGCTCGGATTTTCCGCGGAGCACTCGAGGCAAAGTTTAGTCATTTAAAAGCGCAGAGCCCGCGAGTGCGAGGTGATCGCCAGAAGAGCATCACGCGATGAACCGAGGAAGCAGCAAAGACCCGAGCGGAGCAGAATACCAGAGAAAGAGAAAAGTAGAGAGAGAGAGAGAGAGAGAGAGAGAGAGAGAAGAGCGAGAGAAACAAGAGTTTATCCCCCCGAGCCGATGGAGGCCGATTATTTCAGCACGGGAGGGAGGCAGCGGTGGGATAGCCGGCGGCCATTTCGGTAGTGCAGGCGCGGTTTTCGTGGTCCTGCGAGAGCAGCCCCGAGGGCTCGGCTACCTTTTCGGTCTGGGCCCGGCGATTTGCGACCGCAGCCCCTCGCCCAAGCTTTTACCGCTATTTGCAGGCTTTGGCCGGTAATAACTCCCCCCCCCCCTTTCAGGTATATACACGAGAGGGAGAGCCGAGACGACGGCGAAATATATACATGTATATATAGAAGAAGAGGGGAAGGAACCTGAAAGGGACGGGAGGAGGGCCTCGGGGGGGTCGGGTTTCGCGTGCACGCAGAGCGCGTACGCCGGTGGAATTATGCAGATTGCAGGCTTGGGCCTGATGGGGCCCTGATGGAAGCTCGGCTACGTGAGGCGACGCGCCGATGTTCTCCGTGTGATGCGTCTGTGCGAGAATGACTGAGAGAGAATTCTATTATAAAAAAGTCGTGGCCTCCATTGCGAAACGTTTAATACGCAAATTTCATTAGTTTAAACATTTAAGAACGCGCAAGGCTACGGTGGTGCGTGCAAGTATGTTTTATTATTGTTTCTAGTCATTCAAAAGATCTGAGAGCTTTCAATTTTAGTTTGTTAGTTTGCAAGTTATACAAAAATCTGGTGATCATCGAGCAGAAAAATTCCACATTCGAAAGTGCTTTTTGATAGGTATCAAGTTTTAGTCTAGGTTTTAGCCTAAGGACTTAGCCTGTATTTGTTCATTCTACAATGGCGCCAAAATTCAAAAAGTCTTTCTAGAAATTTTGCATTTTCTAAAAATTGTTAAGCCTGGTTTGGTCATATATAAAACACTGGTTTATAAAAAAACGTTACAAGTCAAGAAAGACATTCAAACCATTCTAGTGCATAAACAGGTGAAGTTATGTGTGTAGATTATTAAATAAATTAAAAATTTTAAATTACATTTTGACAGCTATTCAATTTGGCATTAATTCTGTCTTCATTTAAGACAGACTGGTCTTGTTAACGAAGTCGAAAAGAATTTTTCTTGCAAAGTCTTAATTAAACGAGGGAAAACAACGAAGCTTTCACGATTTATACTTTGTACAAATTTAGTCGCGCGTGCTTGATTCCTAAGAGAGAGAAAGGGATGCATGCCTGTCTGTACGTGTCCAGAGACCAGAGGATCGCTCGAGCGTGGAGCACGCGCGCAGAATCGATTGTGCCGGGGGAATGATATGCGATGTAGAAATTGATTTTAGATGTGTACCGAGTCCGTTCGGCAGGCGCCTTTTTATTATGCCTTAAGAGGGTAAAAAAGTTGGCCGCAGAAAATTGTAGAAATTGAGTTCCACATCTTTCAACGTCTCCCTCTCCATCTCTCCTTCTCTTTGATCCGATGTTAACAATTTGCTCGGCCGCGCTGAGAAAGGAGAGTAATAAGTTCGCAGATACACACACACTGTAAATTCATTTTTCTCCGCGGAAGAAAATGAGGATCAAACCCGTAGGAGCTTGTTACCCGCGACGCGTTCGTTTGGCCTTATTTCCCAAACTGATTACCGACCGAGGGCTACAAGGGGGCGCTGCGCCTGAACAACGTTGCGGAATAAGTGTAACGATAAATGCGTGATTAATAGAAATTACAAATGAATTCAGCATTGATTCATTAAATGTAATATATAATTACGCCTCCATATCGGATGCTATTTCGGACCTTTTTTCTGCCGGCCGCAGACCGGCGATGATGTTATCGCTTGAAATAATGATTTTCGTGTTCTTTTGTTTTTGTTCGTTTCGAGCCAATGAAACGTAACGCTTTTGCTGCGGCGTATCACTTATTGCGGGCTGTTGATTACCCGCCAATTCTTCTTTCTACCTCGGAGGTACCGGAGTCGAGTTTATATCTATACATCAAGAGCTCGTGCGCTGCAACCCAATTGCTGCTTATAAGGGATGGTCTCAAAGTATTTTATAACTCAATATAACGATGCACGGTCGATCTTCCGCCGATTTTTCACGGCCTGCCCATTAATGAGTTAATATTGATAGGGAATTTCCTTTTCTTTTTGTCTGCGAAAGATACAGAAATAATTCTGTATTGATTTAGCTCGCCTTCGTATAGATCAATGATAACATTAGTTCTATTAGATTTCAAGGTTATTTTTCAAAGGTGTCGACGACGTTGTTAAATTTATTGCGTTACAGTGTTAAAGCGTAAATCGTTGTCATTTTTTTAGAACTAATTTAATTTAAGTGTACGAGCGGTACGAGTTCAATAAAGTTTTTGCTTAAATCTTTGTTAAGATTGGTGAAGTAAAGAAAATTGCATTAACTTATTTTATTTATTTATTTATTACCAGAGTATATAATACATAAATATAATAATACAAATGCATATACATATAACGTTATTTAATCTATTTCTCCGTACATTTTAATCATTTTAAGGCTAAATTCTTATCAATTATCAATGTAACAATGAAATCGAACAAATAGAAATTTAAATTAAATCATTAAACGTTTCAGAACATTTTGAATTTTGGCGCTAACTTCAAATTTCCCTTTTCAACCAATCAAATCTTGTTAATTGTTGTTCTGACGTCCTTTTTGAAGAGATCGAGTGTAATAAAAATGATTTTTTTTTTAATGTTTCGTGAAATTAAAAAAATTACGCACTGTAATAAATAAACGTAATAATTGCCTCGTTTTCTAGACACACTATAATCTATAATTTGTTAACCAACATTTTAATCCTAGTAATAAGCTTCTCTTTGTGCAGCGATGGCAAAAATCAGAGAAGTCTTGTAAGCGAGCTGCTGCGTATAAAAATTATTTCACACACTTACACCCACACATACACATGCTCCCGCACACGCACGCATGCACAGTCACGCATGTATACACATACACTCATGCACGCATGTACACACACAGCAGAGCCGCTTAATCAAAATGCCGAGTGCGCGCGCACCATCCCCTGCTCAATTTAAAGCCAATACGCGTAAAGGAATCGGTTTCTCGCTGACTCTATTTTCCAGTGGGCAAATAACAAAACAAAATAAAATAACAAAAAAAAAGAGACGCGAAGGGACGAGCGAGCCTGGCAATTTGTACCGGCGCATCGTCCGAGCCGTAAAGAAATATATATATATATATACACACACATATATATATATATATATATACACGCGCGTAATAGTTTCGTCGGCGTGGAGGCGTGCCCATTTGTTCCAGTATCGATCTTCATCCGGACGGTCGTTCGGCTGCGCGCGATCTATCTTATCAATCTATCGGTGACCGAGCCGCCGCCGCTTCTTATCTCGGTTCGTCCATCGGCGGCTCGTTGCGCGTTATTATCGACGACGTAGTGCGCATGCGAGCGCCGATTTTTCTCGCCCGGTCACCTGCCCATTAACTTTTCTTTACCCGGTGAGCGGCGGGTGTAATATACGTGCGGGAGTGTAGGGCCGTGATTTGTTGCCCATGCCTAAGGTATTTTGAGGCCTTATCGCGAGGTTGTTCAGGTTTCCTTCTTCTTTTTTTTTAGTTTTTAGTATTGGGCGATCGGCGATTAGTGACTCATCGAAGTATTGTTTGACATTTTAGTGGTATTTTTTATGTAGAATTGTACGTGTATAATTTATGTACTTTAGTATAATTGATAATTTGGTTGCTGCGTATTTCGAACTAAGGACTGAATGAATTATTAGGTTATTGGATGAAAATATCGTGAGAATCTGTAATTGGTTGGCAGTGTGTTAAAATTCCTGATAAGGAGTATCGTAATTTACAATGGGTAATGTGTTTTGGCTGCGAGAAATTTTAATTGAATTCGATACTTTTCTTGTTGGAAAATAAATCATTGCGTGTAGTCGGTGTACTAAAGGAACAAGCGAGTAAATGAGTTTTCTATTCCCTTCCTTGTGTTTTATTTGTTATGTCACTATCGATCGCAATGATTAATATTTATTTCGATGCAAGTCGAGATTTATGAAAGTATATTTAGAAGAATTTCTGAAAAATATTAAACGTTTAATGCAATTCAAGTTGTCATGCTAAATTTCAATAATTATATTTCTAATTTTAACACAGCATTAAATTAAAATTGGATTCTACATTAATCCACACATTTTTTTTACTGCAGACGCATTTTCCGCACGAAGTGCTGCAATGAAACATTCCGATACCAGAAATAAAATATCACTACCGGTACAGCAGATTCCTGAACTGAGTTTCCCTCGCCAAGTCAGTTTAATTCGAAGACTAAATTATCCGTAATTCCAGATCAAATTAAATGACGTTGAAAGAAAAAACCGAAACCGCTTCAATTTCTAATTAATCAACATATTGAATTGGCAATTAACAATCCTCCACGATCATCCCAAGGTAAGTGCTTACAAGCTCGACGGAGCATATAAAAACCCGAAGAATCGTGCAATAAAAAAAAAAGAAAGAAAGCAGTGCGCCACCGTGGACTTCCCCCTCTTATCTCTTGGCGCTCGCGCCGCGTCGTTCCGATCGGCATCACGTGACTCCAGCGCACGACATTCGCATTTTTCACGCACGCATAGTCGCCGCTCGCGCTTAGCACGTGTTTACATCTGCAGTGCATGGTCCACATTGTACCTCAACGCACTGCTTTGAAGTGTCAGCTTCTCCGTCCGAGGTCGTTCCTCGTGGATAACCTATAATGCGCAGAGCAGTCCTACGTAAACAGAAAGTCTGGCAGCGAGGCAATGGCAAAAACAGAATAAAACCGGACACCGACAACGAAGCTGATTCCTCGCCGGGCGAACCCTCGAGTGAGTAAATAAACCTGATGTGCTTTCCACGCGCCTGGAGCTGACGGTTGGAGGGAGGGAGGGAGGTTACAAAGAACGCCGTGTCAATTGGCGTCTACCAGGAACGACGAGAATGTCGCCCGTGCAATACTCTGCACCAGCGCTTGAGTATCGTTTTTCGCGTTTATCGCTGCTCTTGCGACTGTTTGTGGTCAAGGTGCCGCCTTCCAGCTGTGTAGAAGAAAGACATGCTGCTTCGTGATTTTAACAAATCTGGCCGTTACTATTTTTATTCGACAGTAATGTAGTGCTTTGGAATGTTTGTATTTTTAGGAGGTTGAGGATTAAATCGAGGTTCATTCACTCACTACTGAAATTTGTATGTGCTTTATACTTTTAAATACTTGGTGTTCTTCTTTACCGCCGAAAGAAATAATTTTTATTCTATTAATAAAAAACGAACCATAAATATTGGCGTAAAGCCTTCTACGCGTTGCCACTTTTTTTGAATTTTTAAAAGCCGCAGAGTGCAGAAATTCCGATCGCTCACGTACTCCCGTGTGCACAGCAAAAAGCTCCGATATAGCAACTATTTTCTCCTTTTCTATTTTCATTCTTTCGCGCGAGCTTGCTTTTTGTTTACCTGCACGCCGCTGCACTTGTCGTTAACACGCACATTCGATCCGGTTTCCGCGCCTCACCTGTAATACACACTGCTAGCTGCGTTTTAAATAACCAATCCAAATCTTTCTTGTTTTCATGCTTTTAACTTCCCTTCTCCGTACGCTACTTTTTCGAAAGAAAGTAGTCGAAAGGTGTAATTTTATTTAAAAAAAAATTTTAACGTGTAAAAATATTTAAATTATTTCTAGGTTATGTGTATATTTATTTATTTATTTATTCGACATACCTATGGTCCTTGATATACAAATTATAAAATGCAAAGGATACTTAAAACTAAAGAATCTATATATGTATGTTTTTTTTTTTCTTTCAGAAACAAAAATGCAAAGTACTGAAAGTTCGAGGACTAACAGCGAGACTGATGATAATGAAGAATCCCATGAGGAGAAGCATGATAAAAGTACAAATGAGAGCGATTTGTCTATTGCAAATTTAAGCAAGGGCGAAAGTGAGAAACCTAATATTTCGAAGGTGAATTTAATAAATCTTCAGAATTTACAAAAATTTTTGCTCTATTTACAGCCATGATTTACCGGATCAATGAATTCCATTAATTTGTAGAATTTCAGCTTTGTTGAGACGAATTTGAGCGAGAAAAAGGTAGCGGCTATAATCCGAGAAAATGTTAAATTAAAAGAGATGTTCAGGAATAAGAATAATTCTACTAGGAAGCAGCTTAACGCGATGGTCGTTTTAGACAAAGAAATTCGACAAATTTGCGAAAATTATAAGCAGCGATTTTTGGAAGCCATGGATTTCATACGCCAATTAAAAGTATGCGATTCGCCACCAAGAGTAAGTATTTTTAAAAAATTACTATTAAAATTTACTATACGAAATATTACCATCAGCGATGATTATTTTTGTTATCAAAAAAATTTTTTTATATGCACAAATTGAGCAAGTATAAAATTGCTTTAAGGGGAGGTCGGAATCCTGTTTTACCCATCTCTTTTTTCCACTACGTTCTTCGCTTTTCTTATCGATTATTGGATAGAATAGTCTACTAGTCGGAATCTACTATGACTCCGACTTCCTCTTAACATCACTTTATTTAAACTGTTTTCTACTATTTTTTTTTATCTTTTTAGGCATCTCCTGTATTTAATGATTCTGTAGAAAACGAAGAAACTTCGTATGATCTGCCAACAGTACGCGAATCAAGACTCATAAGACAATTGCGTGATTTATCAAGACAGATAAAAGATTCTCGAGAAAGCGATTTCAGAAGTCAGTTGAAAATGAAAGAAATGGAAAATAAATTTACAGTCGAAGTGGACAATTTTAACGAAGCCTTAAATAATCTTCAAGAAGAATTAGAAACGCTAAAAGACCAGACTGTCCCTAAGGATGTGCTACTTTCGCTGAAGAAACTTTGTAAAAAGGAATTAGAAATCAAGTACCTTGTCGAATTAACCACCATTTTAAAGCGCGATATTGATAAAAAAGTACGTCACTGTAATTTCTTCTTCATTTTTTTTATAATTAACTTCTAATTAATTATTTATATTTAATTACGTTCTAATTAAATCTAATTACGCTCTAATCACATCAGCAATTTCAATTTTAGAAAATGACAGAAGCCGAGGCTAACGATACGAAAAATTACAAAGAAAAATTTTACGACTTTTTCAACTTCTTCGCGAAGTGCTTCGAGGACTCCTCCAGCTTGGGAGATTTTCTGCACGAACTTACCAACATACTTGAACGATTAAAAAATGTGGAGATCGATGTGGCCGATGAGCTTCAGCCGCAAGACGCCGAAGCTTTTAATTACAAAGACGCACTGATCGACGACCAACTGCGGAGCATCGAGGACGAAAGGAAGCTGAAAAACATTCAAGTGGAATTTTTGAAAATTTATGTCGATTACATCGGTATCAACGACAGAGCCGAGCGCCTGAAGAGCGAAGCTTTCGAGGAGCAGCACAAAAAAGCTGCGGTCGCCGATGACAATTTGGTGGAGATTGAGAAGTGCTTACTCGAGGAGAAGAAAGCCATCGAAAGTGAGAGGATCAGATTGAGCGCCCAAAGGTGCAGGATCGAAGAGCAGAAGCAACAGATTCGCGAAGAAAGGGAATTGTTCGACGCGGAGAAAACGTCGCTGCTGGAGGAAAAGCAATATATTTTACAGGAGAATAAAAGGATCGTAATCAGAAATTATCAGCTTGGTTCTGAAGTGGAAAAATGTAAGAAGGAGCTCTTGAAGAATAAAGAAAACTTCGTTTTGCAAAGAGAACTCGAATCGGTTACCGCGCAGTTTAACCATGCCAAAGAAACATTGAAGACGTTGGTCGAAACGAATAAGGAATTAAGCGAGCAAATCACCAAGATGGCGGATAAAGTGAGTATGCAAATTTGTTTATAAGCGGGCACATGATTTTTTAAAATTACGTCGATGATCGATCGATCGTTCATTCGAAAATCTCCAAGTGATTTTGATTTTTCAAAAAAAAAAAAAAAAAAAAAGAATTGTAACCAGCTCGTAGTTTAAAAGAAAAGGCACTATGAACATTTTTCTTCTTGTACCTTTATTTATTTTTTTTTAACAGTTGCGAGGCTGCGGGTAAATTTATTTCATTCTAAAAAAGTTTTAAACAAATTAAATGCAGTTTAGTTTAATCAGATTAAATAATTTTGTTTCTTAATGTTTGTGTTAGATAAATTAATAATTTTTATTAATAACCAGGAAGAAGAAATCTGGGCGTACAAAATGCAAGTAGAAATGCAAGAACATGACTTACACGAGATGCAACAAACAGAGCAAAATTATTTGTATCAAATAACAAATTTGTCCGATCAAATTCGACAACTTCAAGAAGAAAATGCAGGCCTATAAGAAGAAAACAATGAAGTCATACTTAATTAATTAATTTATTTAAATCTTTTTATTAGTTTATGTGAATTGAAGACTTTTGAATTTACCTGTAGATCTAGAATACAGTGATTATTAGTTAAGCTTTCATTTTTAAGATTGTAATAATATTTTCTTTATTTATGTAAAATAAAAAAAAATTCGTTTATTTTCGTACAAAGAGATGCTTACGATTGTTCAAAAATAACAATCTTTGATTAAAATTTTGTAAAAAAAAAACTTGACACATTTATTTACTTTCTTAAATTTAAAAACGTTAAAAGAAACCACCTGTGGGGAAATAACATCGTTTATTAAGGATTAAATTAAGGATTTCAATTATTTTTATTACACTTTAAAATTATAAGTATGAACCGTAGACTTTAATAATCTGTAATATTTTGATTTTTAAGTTAAAAATTCGCAAATTTTTGTTTACTTGTTTTTTCCATTGATCATTTGAGACGCGAAGTTGTAAGTATAAATCGAAGGCTTCAATATTCCCTAAAATTTTGATTTTAAAATTAAAAATTTGGAATTTTTGTTACTTGCTCCGTACATTGACCACTTTCGTCGCTAAATTCCAAGCGTTTTCAGAAAAGTGCTAAGCTCCTTGCATACCTGCCCTTAATGACGCGCGTTTATGCGTTTACAGCTGCAACGGGCGGACGACCCTCCTTATCATTCACAGTGGGCGGCTACTTTACACGGAACCACTTGTCCCACTGCTCTGCCTCCCGCCCCTTCTCCAAAATTCTCAAGTCCCTTTTAGTAACCGAACGAAAATCCGACAGAAAGGTTCGAATCGTTGACACCGAGGCGTCCAGTTTCCACTACACCTTCGATCGGCGCAGATACGCTCGATCAGTTCCAATAAAAGTTTTTTTACTTTAACGAGTGTTTGAGCAACAAAGTTTATGTGTACACGTCGAGTGAAGTGAAATAAATCTGATGTTACGTGAAATTTGCACATTAATCGACAAATGCGTCCATCCACCTGTGAATCCTTTAATTGTTTCTAAATAGCAGATTCTATTACTCTACAGTGAGTACAATTTTTTTGTTACATTTTATTTTGGACAATTGTCATATAGTTTGGTAGAAAGTCATTTCTAAATCGGTGTAAATATTTTCTTATTGAAAAATCAAATTATGTATATATATATATTAGACTATTGTCTAACATATACATAATAGACTATTGATCGTTCAGAAACGAAGTACTTATTCTACGAAATTTTTATAATTATTTTACAATTATTATTAATAATTTTCAGTAAACATTTACTTCGCAATAGTAGTTGTTAAATATTTCTTTGAATCATTTGACACTTTTAAATTTATTTAGAAACAAATAGATTCATAGAATTTCAAAGAAACTCAGGATTTTGAAAGATCCCACATTGAAGTATAAATATTCGCTGGAAATGACCAAATGAATGTCTCTCAGTGTAGATTTCAATAATTTTAACGCATTAAATAGTTTTCATCGACTCATTAACGAAATTTTCATTGCAAGATAAATAAGACTGGTTCGCTTTTTTTTCAGATCACAATGTCGGGCGAGGAATTGGCCTCCAATTATTCATTTGGGGAATACGACGACTTTTCAGAGTTCGACATTCTACCCGAACACAACGACTCCAATTCTCTTTGCTCCGATCCAGGCACCATTCCAAAATCGAACATCTTGGTCTTGAGCGACATCGAACAGTCGTTCGTTGTGTTGGGACGAGACATTTTGAATTCGATAAGGGAATTCTCCTGCGATGACAGTCCAGAATCGTCAACGCAATCGACGGACTATGAAGTGAGTAAGACGAAGGCTTTCGATTAATTTATGAATTAAAATAAAAAATTTGAGAAACTTACACAGTCCATAAAGCAAAGTAGAATCTGCACGAAGTAGAGATTGAAAGGTCAGTCTTTATACTCCTGGAGGAACTTTTTCATCTTTGGACATGTCCAGATTTTACTCTCTAGGTTTTAGAGCTTAACAACAATTTTTCAGCAACAATTAATGTAATCGTTAATGTTAATTTTGCTATTTCAGAATGAAGCAGCAGCTGCATCAGTGAAAGAAAGGATTATGGCCAGCAAGATGTCACCCAGAAGCGAGGAGTTTGGACTTGATTTTAATCACACTAAAACGCCACTGAGCAACTTAAAAGATGTGACTGTAAGTACGCCTCATTTTGATCTAAGTTTTTTGCAATTTCGTATGCAAAACTATATAGAAAAGTGCTTTCGAGTATTACATACTAAGTACTAAGTCTAGAAGGTTGCACTTTCTGTGCGTAAAGTAGCCATTTGCGCATTCTACGCGGAAAACTAACTTTACGCCCTCGTGGCGAATGGAACTATTCTTTATCAAATCCGAAAAACAACTCGCCTATAATTTTGTTTCACTATTTCTATTTTTTAATCGCAGGAGAGATTCAGATCAACGAGTTCCCCTTTGCTCTACAACTCGAACGGCGATGTGTCTCCAAGCAACGAAGCGTTTTTCACCTCCACCACGAAGAATTCCGCTGTGCACGTTGAAAATGCAACCGAGCGGCACAATAAATTGCTGAAGGAGATCAAACAAATCCTCCAGCAGAAGACAAAATTTGGTCACCCGGACGTGAAACAGTCCAAGCAAAGCGACTGCATCGACCATTTTCCAACGTTGAAAATGAGCGTCAAGGATGCAGCGAAGCCGAGGAAAGTTTCCGAACTCCGAGATCCGCACTTTTTAGCAGAGGCAAAATTAAAAAGTGATCGGGGAATCTCGTCAAAATCGCGCGGCTGCTCGGCGAGTGAAAACGATTTGACCAATCGCCACAATTCAGAGTCTTCGAGGATCCAAGAGTTGAAGAAAGTTATAGACGAGAGTCTGCTGGATGGATTGGACGCTGACAGGAGATCAAGGCAGCTGCTACGAAATTTTAAGAATAGCATCGAAATATTCGAGAGTTCTGGGTGCAACAGCAGTGGGGACAATTTTAATACCACCGGTGAATTGAGTTCCAGTTCTAATGGTGTGATCAAATCAAAGGATTCAAAGGAGGACAAAGGATTTGTGGAAAGAGCGAAAACGCTGAGTTACGCTGTGGTGATGAATTACACAATTTGCATTGTTTTCATGATATTCATGTACTTCTGCGGCGTCATTTTATTAGATCTGCTGAAAATGTGCGACAAAGTCGTCGTCACTATGACTAGAATCGATAGGTACAACGCATTCGACATTATCACTCCTGAATTCGATTTTTTCGTACGCTCGGGTAGGCCTTATAGTTGAAAAGTCGCGTCGGATCTTTCCTTTAGATTTACTTAAGAAATAATTAAGTAAGTTAATTAAGTTAATTAAGTAAGTAATTAAGTAAGATTTTATTTTTCCGTTCACTATTTAACTTTGTGTACTGAATGCGCCTACATGTAATTTGAAATATTTTGACTAATTTAGCTTGAAGGAAGAAAGCACATTTATTATTTGTGAAATTATTGTAAAAGATGTGAGTTATGTAATATTTAATAAATATCAATATGAAAAAGTAAATTAAATTTGTTCAGAATTTTCTTACAAATGCCATTGAAATAAAAGATCATTCTGACTTTATAATGGACATTTAACAATTTCAAATATGGACTTTTAAAATGTGTAATAGATATTTAACATTATCGTAAACGCATAATTGATATAAAAACGGAATTCTCAATTTTTTTTAACAAGTAATTTTTAATTCTTTCAATGAAGTGCATACAATGCGAATATCAATTTTTACTATTTGCACTATTCTGCATAAGTAATTTACGTAAAATCTAATATTCATAAAAAAATTACCACAAATTTACTGTATATTCTACAAACATTTAGTTTTATCAAAGATTTGGCCATTTTTTTACTAAAAAATACTCAAATCGCTACTGCTATGACTTTGAACAGTACAGACAGTAAATTCGACTATACTTTTTAATCCTTCGAGTATGTCCTTACGGTACTAAAAAAAAAAAAATACCCTCGTACATTTTTCAGCCTTCTCCGCTAGTTTCCCCGAGCTGAAACTAGAAAATTCAGAGCTCAGAATAAATTGTCGGATAAAAATAAAAAATAAATAAATAAAAATAATAAAATAATGCATATAAATAAATAATAAAAAATAATAAATAAATAAATAAAAATAAAAAAAAGGCGTGCAATTCCTCCACGTGGGCGCGCACGCGAGACATTCCTATACGAGTGCAACACGTGTGCGACTGCCGCTGTGCTCGGGACGCGCGAGATTTACGGAGCGCCCCGTAAATCGTGACGCGCCGGAGCCTCTAACGCTATTACACGGGACCAGGCTCATTTACTCGCGGCCGCGACCTCCGCGAGAGGAGATCTCTCCCCTATTTGCCTCCGGCTAAAAAGAGAAGATTCACTCCGGTTTTAGAAAAGCGGAGGAAGCGTTGCCTCTTATGCCGATTAAACCATTTTAATCTACTTGCACACGCTAAATCAGCTGGAGTGAAAATTTCACTCCACTAGAGTCAATTTTACTTAAGAGTCAAATAATCACTTTATTCTACTCCATATAAGGAGTTAAATTCACTTTAAGATTCGAGTGAGAATTCCACTCCAATAGAGTCAATTTTACTTAAGAGACAAATAATCGCTTAATTTTTTTTATTTACCAAGTCTGTTCTCGCGTTACAAAAAGGTATAGTCATTTTTACTGAAACTTTTCTCTCCGTGTACATTAAAACTCGGAAAAAAAAATACTCGCTCGAGATTATAAAAAAAAAAGAAAAAGAAAATGTACATCAGGAATAAGTCGCAGCGAAGGTATTAAACCTGCAATAAAACGAAAAAAAAAGTATCGCAAAATTCAGAACATCACGAAATCGCAAAATCCAAAAGCCAGCGCAGTCCGCTCGTTAATCGCGATTTATCGCGTTTTCTCGCGGCGCGTCCCCGCAGGACGAAAGCGAGCGCGCATGTGAATTATGATGCCTTCCCTCTGCAGCGCACCGAGGGATGCACGCCGCCGCCGTTTCGTTAAAGCAACGGTGCAAACTAATTTTTGCGTCGTGTGTAGGTAAAAAAGGGGGGAAAATGAAAAAAATAAACACAAAAGTATTGTTAAAGCAAAGCTCGAAAATAATTTGCGCATCGACTGTAGGTAAAAAAGGGGAAAAATGAAAATATTAATAATTAAGGGGGAAAATAAAAGTATTAATAAATAAGGGGGAAATGAAAAAATTATTCTCCGGGGATTGACTAAAAAATAAATAAACACAAAAGTAGTTCTAAAGCTAAGGAACTGGAAAATGATTTGCGCATCGACTGTAGTTAAAAAAGGGGGAAAATGAAAGTATAATTTTCTAGAACTTAATTAAAAAAGTCAATGATTATGAAGATATTGCCAAAGCAAGGCTGCAAGACAATTTTCGCATCGTGTGTATCTGAAAATCGAGGGGAAAAATGGGGAGCGGAGCGAGTAGGGGGGAAATCCCCCTAGCATATATCTATCCGCGAGAGTCACGTACACGCGCGGCGCCTGCGTGTGAGATACGACGGGAGAGCAGGAGCTATATACGCTCCCTCGATTTTTTTTCTACAGGGGTTGCGCTGAGTGCAAAAGCATGCGCTTCTTTGTTTTTTTTTTATGGACGTGTTTTAAGTTCGAATACATGGGGCTTTTCGCTTGCACTGAGGGTTGCAGGCTGAAAAATCTGTTGCTCGCGCACTGCTGGAAGGATGCTGCACTTTTTTATTATTTGTTTATTGATTTTTCGTGTATTTCTTTGACAATTATATGGATATTGATATACGTAGCCTTTTTTAGTAGACGTAAATCTTCGCTTCTAATTGAGAAAAAGTGTATTTCAAATCTTTATACATATTCCTTTGACAATTTTATGGATAAGTGTACCTTTTTTTTATAGATACATGTTCTCGTCTCTAATTCAGAAAAGTTCTACTTTAATTTTCTATTTCCATAGTGCTTGAAAAATGCGTTTTTTTACATGTGGTTTTATTAGTTAAGGGTGACAAACTTTTATATATATATTTATGTATTTATATATTTCATACAAATTCTTCTAGTTCGTCTCTAATTGACGATTTCTCTTAGATCATCGCCCAACGAACGACGCGTAATCCATCCAACTAATCCCTTAATCCGTCGGAACATCAAAGAAATATAGACTTTGGAATGGAGTCATAAACAGTTATACAGTTTTCGGCTAAACCCTAAAGCATAAAATTACAAAATAAGGAGTCTCACTGACCATTTCTTGTACTTATACCACGAGGACCTTTGGGGATTAAGTTCGGTTGAGCTTCCCAGTATACCCGTATGAGGTTTATCACACCGATGCCCTAATTACTTTTGTTACCTGCGTTAATGGGTTTACCTGAGGTATTCATATGGACTACATTCAGCGTTCTTGCCGCCCATTCTACGGAATTTCCTTTTCTGTTACTTTACTTATTTATTGTTGTAAGCCTCATCCCCTTCCAATAATTTTCCCTGGCCATGCTGTGGAACAAGTTCCTCCAGCTGAAGGTATAGATATTGAGTCTCCGGTGGCAGAGGACAAGCAAACTTTGGAGAGAAAATATTTTGTACATTTTCACTAACTTCACAGCATCGATTAGTTTCAATGAAGCAGGATGAATGAATAATTAATAATTAAACATTTTTTGTTGTTGTTAAATTAGCACTGCGTTGCTTCGTTGTCTTACAATCCTCGTAAGTATACTTATCAAATTCCGTAAATTTATTTATTTATCATCTACTTTTTAATCTATTAAAAACATAGAAGATGGGGTCAGGTCCACCTGATGAACTGATACTGCACGAAATTTTATAGAAAAATTTAGTAATAGAAATCTAAAAAAAAATAACAATGTCAAACGAGACAAACGTTACAAATATCTTGATCAACACGATTAATACAATTTCTAGATCAAAATGTTTGCTGAAAACTCACGATTTCATTGGAATACATCAACGGCGAGGAATTCTAACAGTCCAGCATCGAGCGAATTTGCCTCGACCTCGGCGAATTATGCAGAGCCGCTTGAAAGTGAGAAAACCATCGAAGCGTGGGAGGAGGAATTACTGTCCAAAAGTGCCAAGGCGAACTGCAGCAAAGTAAAGAAAAACATGGCGAACATTTCAACGAGCCTGAAGGACGCGATGATGACGTCAGCGAGTTCAAATCGTGATCGGTCAATCGACGAGTGGAAGATGACGCCGCGTGCAAGATTTTTGCGGTGCGAGGCACTTGGCGCTCGTGTGCTAAAGAATTTGACGGAAAACGAAGAAATGGTGATCGCGTATTTGGAAGAATTACGCAGGAGTTTGTTGAACGTGCCCAAGTGGCCTGATTACCAAAATATCGTCGATGCTACAGTTTTGAAGGTTCGGCGATTGGGTGAGGATGTCCACGAGAGTTTGATCAGAATCGAGCGGAGAGTTCAAATGGCCGAGGATTCTATTAACAATGATTTCAGGAAAAAGATGGAGAAGGTTTTTAACGACAGTAACAGAAGTAACGCGGACATTAGCGACAAAAGTTTCTGTAGGTGCGATCGATCGGTAACGAGTTCGAAACGAAATGCAGTGCCGTTAGAATGTAGAGGAAGAAAATTCACCATCTACGCTTCGACGTTTGCGGTTTTTGTCATTTTTTTAGCTTTCGGTTACTTTTTCGAATATTTAGTAGATCTGCTCATATGTATATTCAAATCGGTAACTCAAGTCCCGTATGAAATTGAACTTTGATATTCTTTTGTTTTTTTTTTGTTTAATACTCAATTTCCTTTCTTTATTGTTTAATCCGAATTCATTTTTGAGGTTAGAAATTTTGCCATTCCGGAATTAACCTACAAGTTCAATCAAGTTCATCTTTTCGAGGCTTCACAACGTTCGATCATCACTTTTTTAAGCGAGGATAAATTTATATTTTCTGACATTCTGATAAGATTTATGAATTTACTCAAATTAAGCTCCTGAGAGTCAAAGCAGTCCACGAGGATCACTGTCGAAAGAATAATAATTTTTAACGTAACAAATTTTGCTGAACTTTTTTTTTTTTAAATAAAAGTACTTTTTTTATGACGAAAATGATAATTTCTGAAGTTTCAACAGAAGCCGTGATTCATCGAGTTCCTGAACTCGCACAGTCGAGTTTGCTCTCTCCCTGGACCGACTATTCCACTAAGCCAAAACCAACGAACTACTGTAGGCACATAAACTATAGAATAGATTCGTATTCCAGAGTTTACTGTTTCTCTATATTTCTTTCACCGTTTTAACGAATTCCCCAACAAAGTTTCTAATTATAACGAAATAATTGATACCGTGGGTGAAGAATTTCCAGTTTAAAAAAAAAAAGATCGAGGAAAAAAAATGTACATTTATCATTCATAATTGTGTAATTAATGTTAATAAAATAAATGCACCAATCAAATTTAATATAAAAACTGTATTTATTTCTTTCTCCTTGTAAACTTTCATAAATCGGTATAACATTCTCTCTCCAAACTCCCACTTCCTACCTATCGACCAAACAAACAAACTCATCACCTCCCCTACGGTAAAAAAAAAAAAATTCGAGGGAGTAGGAAAAAAAGGCAAGTCGTCGCTTAGAAGACAGTGAAATAAGACGCGCTCGTAAAAGCAAAGGCAAAGGGTGCCAAGGCCTAAGAAGCTCCGTCGGAGGGGTGCGAAAATGTCGCGACATCTGCTGCCTGCCCTGGAAAATTATTAATCCCGTCAGAGGTAGTAAATCGCGCGTCTGGCGTCGCCTGATTTAGCGCCCCGACTTCCTCGTCAGGAGGCTTCCGGAGGAGTGCGGAATCCCGCGTCTTTCCGGCGAGCAGCCGCGGAATCGGCCAGCCGCGCGTGTATCGCTCCCACGATTTATCGAGGGCCATTAACCCTTTCAGGGGGCTCGATTTCGTTGGTCTTTTTTTTTGTCGTTATATATCGGATTTATTGCTTGACATCAATGTGAAATAATTTCTCCTGTACACGGAGAGAAAAGCCTAGGAAAAATTACTGCACTATTTTTTTACGGTAGAGGGATAGTTAGTCTCGACAGGTAAAAAAATTTACTAAAAAGTGTGGTAAAATGGCCTAGATGTATAGGAAATTTTACTATATGTTTTAGTAACATTTTTTATTCTCTAGCAAAATTTACTATCTAGTAACATTTATTTTCTGGTAAAATTTATTTTCTAGTTAAATTTACTATTTAGTAACATTTATTTTCTTGTAAAATTTACTTTCTAGTAAAATTTCTTATTTGTCGAGTTTCTTTCATCTTGAATTATTCAATTTTGAATTCACATTTGTAATTAACGGACGAAAAAAACACTAGAATATGATTAGAAAGGTTCGGTTAGTTTTTTTAAGACCCTTCCAATAGGGTTAAGAAGCTTTACACTTTGTCGTGCTTTACACCGTCTGCTGACTACGGATGATGTATCCCCGGCCTGAATTGAGCTTTTTTGTGCTTTCGGGGCGGCAGTCGAATTTTCGCCGGGAACGACTTTAGTTTCCCTCGAGATTTTCATTAAGGTGGCCGGATTGCGAAAAGTTTGCACGCCGCGAGTATCGGAGCGTTTATGAAGACTATAAATTAATGTTTCCCCATTTATATTTGCTCCGTTTACGAGATCTTGAATACTGACTGCGTTTTAATAGCGAAATACTTGGCGGGTGTTGGAATTACGTCGTGATTAAAGCGACATTTCAATAACGATTTTTTTACGTCGAATTTTTCTCCCTTAAGGGAGGTCGGAGTCCTGTTTTACCGATTAATGTATTCGACTGCTTTCTTCGCTTTTCTCATCGATTATTTTTACTCTTGATTCCAGTGGAGGATACATAGGAAAAAAATTGTTGACCCGCGAATGAATAATTTTTCGGCGAGTTCTAATTCACTGCGGCTGGAGAGATCAACGCGATTCGTTTAAGTAACCTCGACTCTCCACTTGTAATGGAATTTCTGAACGCTGATGAAACGACGCCCCCGAATCAACCCCTTTTCTGTCGAGTTAACTCGTTTTCGTGTTTAATTTGGCCTTTTATTTGCGTCAGCCTTCGTTATAATTCTCCTTTTTTACGACCTTTCCTTTTTTAATTGGACTTTCTTTTATTTACGACGCTTATTAGTGATGAATGCAGCGTTGCAATGAATTCATGATTTTTTTTAGTTGTTAATTGTAAGAATTTGTATTCACATGTTTGATAAACGTAAATACTAAGAAAATTCACAATTTTTTTTCATCAGAATCTATTGAACATTTTATATTTCATTTTTATTTTATTAGCGACTAATGAATCCATCCATGCAATACAAACAATTACAGTGAAATACTATAAATTATTATAAGAAAATATGAAGACATTTAACGATATTTTCGTGAATTTATTAATAAACGAAATAAGCTTCTTTGATTATTCAAATTGAAATGTTAAATTCAAATCGAAACGTTTCGTATTTTCCGTGCCATTTAACCGAAAATTTATTCATTTTGGATTAAGAATTGCGAGGAAATAAATGTACAATTTTCGAGCAAACGAAATTTGACGTAAAGTTTATTGGATCAATTTATACAATTTAATATTCAAGTGATTTTTAAATTTAATAAAAATGAAAGCATTATTCTCTCAAATTTTCAGATCCTTCGAAAAGCACCAAACTATTTTCTACACAGTCGATCGTTCACTCAACCGAATTAACAGATAAATTCTACTAAGAAAAAAATAAAGTTCTCGAAAATAAAAAAGTAAAATCAGACTTCGTACAACACAATACATTAGGAAACAAAATGGAAAAAAATTGGAAGGAAAAGAGGGAAAATAAGATGCGCGCATAAGCAGCCGCGCGAATGCAGAGCCTCGTCCACTTAGCCGCGGGCTGCGGACTCGTAGGCCGCAAAATGAAATTTAGCCTCGGCAGGCCGGTACCGTAAGTTTGACGGGCGCGCGCGCGGTGCTTCCTCCACCTGGCGCAATTTGAATCTCGCGCCGCGCCGCGCGCGCTCCTCGCGGCTTCCCCTTTCTCTCGCCTTCACGGCTATGCCCGGCCGTCCCGTCATTACAGGTTATTAACTTTTACGCGCGCACCGGCGCAATGGCTCTATCGGCCTTTATCTCCCGGTACTCGCGATTCTGAGTGCGGGGTACTACTACTATACACGCTACTATATTTTTCTCTCTCTCACTATCTCCCTTTCTCGCTTCATTTTGCTCTATCCTTCTCACTGTCTCCCTCTCTTAGTTTATTGTAGTCTGTCTTTCTCACTCTTACCCTCTCTCCCTTCATTTTGCTCTATCCTTCTTACTCTCTCTCTCTCTAACTTCAGTCTGTCTCTCTCACTTCATGTTGCTCTGCCTCTCTCACTTCATTTTAGTCTGCCTCTCACTTCATTTTGCTCTGTCTCTCCTACTTCTTTTTAGTCTCTCTCTCACTTCATTTTGCTCTGCCTCTTGGCTCTTTCACTTCATGTTGCTCTCCCTCTCTCACTTCATTTTATTCTGCCTCTCACTTCATTTTGCTCTGACTCACTTCTTTTTAGTTTGTCTCTCTCACTTCACATTGCTCTGTGTCTCCCACTTCTTTTTAGTTTGTCTCTCTCACTTCATTTTACTCTGTTTCTCACACTATCTCTCTCTCTCTCTCTCGCTGAGTCTCTCATTCTCACAATTTAGTTCTCTCAGTTTCTCTCACTCTCACAATTTAGTTCTCTCCGTTTCTCTCACTCTCACAGTCTCTGTCTCTATCCCTCTCTATATGTCTATGTATTTCTCTCAATTCCTCTTTCTCACTCTATAACTCTCACTCATTATTTATCACTCTTTTGCTCTCGATATGACTGAATGGGTTTCTCTCAGTTGCTCTCTATATATTTCTCTCATTCTCTGTCTCTCTCAGTTTCTCTATATATTTCTCTCATTCTCTATCTCTCTCCGTTTCTCTCTTTCATTCTCTCTCTCTTCGTTTCTCTCTCTCACTCTTTCTTTCTATCCTTCTCTCTCTCTCTCTCTCTCTCTCGCTCTGTCTATCTCTTTCTCTGTTTGTATCTCAGTTTCTCACTCGCTCACACGCTCTCTGTCTCTCTCTCTCCATCCGCGGGATATTCCGGAATGGATACGGGGCGTTATCCCGAGCTGTTTCTCGCAGACGAGTTTTCCTTCGCGAGCTGCCTGCTTGAGTATCGGCTTTTAGTGTCGAATGATTGTTACGTCTAAATTGAAATTTTAAATTGTATCGAACGCTTTGTTGAGGCTTTTACGCGTTAGTCTTCGGTTCAATTATTTTTTTCTGTTTTATGACCGGAATTGCAGGGTGCACTTTACAACCTAAGTAAGATGATACCGCGCAAGATAAAGACGGAAAAAATGTGTAATAACGAAAAATCTATAAGTGAACGAGTTCAGCAATCCTCTAAACTCTTTTCCTTTCAGAAGGAAAACGTGTTTTTTGGATTTAACCAGATTTGTTTTCTAATCTTCTGGAAATTCGTGTTAAATGATGCGTAAACTTAACGTAAACTAAGAACATTCTGTAATCTTCGATCCTAAACCACATTATCGAATCTGATGAGCTAACAGTCTACAATTCTAATTTGATCTTTTACTCCAACAAACGAACGCACTTCCTGCCATATCCCATCTACATTGACGTAAAAGTTCTTTTAAACAGCGTTAAAATGTTAACTACTGTTTTAAAGATAAAATTGTTGTACTTCTATTCAGAAACGGAATTCCAACAAAGATTTCGCTAAACATTTTGTGTAACGCACAATGAAACAATCTCGAGAAATTGCATAATCGTTTTATCAGGAAAACTTAAGGAAGTCGTTGCAAGCCTGCGCGAAACAATAACAGGCTTGAAAATCCAACCGCAGACTCGAATTGCAGCGGAGCCGCATTTCGCGAAACTGATAAGATGACAGAGCGGAGCTGCACAAGGCGCGAATTACAGAAACCAGTTTGCGGAGTAAGCGTTCAATAAAATTCAAAATTATTAGATATTCAAATGAATATCTACAAAAAAAAAGATTAAGACCGTCCACCTTAATTAATTCAAGTTCTTACGTATAAATTTATGAACGATAAATGTTGAGTTACTGTTACATTGTTAGATAAAAAATTTATGTACTCATAAATCGATTTGAACTTTATACATTTAACGGATGAACTTCTCCCGTACGGAAAAAAACAGTTGAGGCATTAAAAAAGTAAATTGAAGGGTACGTACTCGTGCGTTAATCGATTTGAACTTTACATTTAACGGGTGAATCCCTCTCGTATGAATAAACAGTTGAGGTATTAAAAAAGAATTAAAAAATGGTGATGATATTTACAGTTCGCTGGCAGATTCACCATTTACTAATGATCGCATCCATTTTCGTAAATTGGATTAGCATTTACAGTGCGAAAACTCGGAATATTGTTGCGTGCCGATAATTACCCTGACGATATTGCTCGGGGATTAAGAGAGTACTCCCCGGGTTAATTGAAGATTAATAGTTTACGCAGCCTTTCCAGGATTCCGTGTAATGGATTTTTGACAGGTCCATCAAAATTGTTTAAAAGTATAAATTTTACAAAGATTTATTCAATTTTAAATGTAACATTCAATATCAATCTTTGATTTCAATATAGCCAAGACATTAAATGATCTTTAAAAAAAAGACACATAATTGTAAAGGTTGAAAAAATAGCCTTAAGGCTTTGAATGTTTAATAAACGAAATGATACAAAATAAAGGAATTGAAATTGAACGGATACAAGTAAATAAGTAACTAAGAGGGAAAGAGAAGGAGTTAGAGGGTACAGACAGTGCGAAACGGGGAAAACCCCAGAGTTAGACTAACGGGATTAGCAAGTGCCGTTATCTACCTTTAGGGGGTGGTGCAACATCGAGGGGCGACGCTCGAAGGGTAAGCCGTCTTAATTCAAAGTAGTCCGGAGGCCACCGTCACTTCGTTCCGTTTATGTACAGCGGACTAAATGCGCCAAGCGTAATTCATTATTTCCCAACGAGCTCGTAGGAAACATCCTTTGAATTGAGAGTCGAGCTCAAAGTTCCGAAATCGGAGTAAAAAAATTGCTGGAGAAAATTATATCAGGTGTAAGGATCATCAACGTAGCTTATCATTATCCAAAAATAGAGGAAAATTATATGGACAGAGTAGTCCGACCAAAGCTGAAGAACGCCATTGGCAGTCGTTGATCACAATCCAAAAAAGTGGAAGTACTATACGGCGAGAGTAGTCAAAAATCAAAGATCAGAAGCTGATCTGATCAGAAATCGGCTCCGAACATCAAGGCCTAAAAAGTTAACGACAGTTTCCTATGATCAAAAAGGAAACTAGAAGGAATCAGAGTTGCTCCTGATCAGGAAGCAACGCATCAGAAGCTGGTCTGGTCATAAATCAATTGAGAACATCAAGGACAAGAAATTAAAATCGACCAGTTTCCTAGAATCAAGGTCTCGGAAGGAAGGAAGCACCGCCCCGCCTGCCGTCATTTTGGAGAAGCTGAAGCGCCACCGATCGACGGCTAGAGGATAGAAGTAGCCTGGGAGCCGAAGGGTACGCATCGCTCGATCCAAGTCGATACCTGGCTTGAACCACGCGCTCACAGTCTGCGACAGTCAAAGGTACCCTCCAGAGGACCTAAGCATTTCCTGGTTCACCGCAACATCAGATCAACGCATCAGCCATGGAAGACAGCCAGCAACCGGAGGACCAGTGCGAGCAGGTGGACGATGACCTGCTAGTGATTCAAGTGACAGAGGACTTGAATGAGTTGTACGAACCCTTCGAGAGATTCGTTGCAAATCAGAACGAAATTATAGACACCATGGCGCAGTCACAGGCTCAGGCCCAGGAACACATTCAGAGATCCATTACGCTTAGCTCATTGGAATTTGAACCAAAATCGCAATTCCTACAAGGTCCAAATGGCAACAGATTATTGCATCTCATCTTGGAGTCGATGAACAAGTGGGGTACGAAGGAGAAAAAGCATATCGACCGTCAGAACAAATTGAAGAAGCTGTTGATGCAGATCGCCACTACGGAGAAACATATAAAATCGTCCAAAAACGAGGTTATTAAGTTAGATGCGAAGCTCCAGGAATTGTATTCTCGCAGGGCTTGAGAAGGAGGAAGAAGCAGGGCGAGAATTGAGTACCATCGAGCAGTTTGTAAATGGCCAGAAGATAGCTGCAATTTGTTGGTCCACAATTGCAAGCGTGAATAGGTTTGTTTGATAATTTGAACGGGGCATCAGAAAACAATGAGAAAACAGATTACTGTTTTTGTGTATAATTATATAACCAATAGCAAGAACATAATTTAAAAATGATCAAAGAGAATTTGAAGTTTTTAGAAATGAAGATAACTCTTGAAAGAATCTTAATAGAGATTCGTTATTCTAGTAATTACACTGTTGTTTTGAAGTTTTTATGAAATATTTTATGTAGAATAATATTTTATAACATTGTAAGTAATATTGTCATAATGACTCAAGAAATATTGCGTTAAACTCCATATTTAAAAGATAAAATTACTTGATTTTGAAGTTTGGTCTTATTTAATCTTATTTACTATGTATAAGCACATAAAAATATGTTACGAATTTCAACATAGAATTTTATATTTTAATCTGTAATAATAAATAAATCCTTATAATAAAATAATGAACAAACAGATTTTATTTGATTCATCACATTCCCAATACCTTTCCTCACTTTAACAAAGAATTTAATTGTTTAAAGGAAAACTTTCTGGTTAAGTAGTATAAAATTAAAAAAAAATTATATTTAATATTTTAGTTTAATGTAGTCTATTACACATGGCAGGACCAGTACACTTTTTAAAGTTCCACATCTTTGTTAATAATAATTAATTTGAAAAAAAAGTATATATCGATCATCTTTCAATATTCCACCCGATTGCTAAAATAAACTTCAATCAAAAAATTTTCACGCGAACCAATATTTAATAAACCACACCCGAAATTGCAAGTACACAAATGCACGACTAACATTGAAAAAAAAATTGAAAAAAAAAATCCCAAGCTACTGTATACACTGCATTCCTCCGTCAAAACTCATCGGATTCATTCGGTCAAAGAGACAAAAGAAGCAAAGCGTGCCCTCGCACGCGAACGGCAATCACCGCGCGAAATAAAGCGAAGCGAAATACGATCCCTTTTAACGGTAGATTTTAAACGGCGGACGAATAATTTCCGACTCTCGTTCCTGCACTTTTTTTTTTACTCCCGACACACAGTCGTGCGTGTGTGCGTGTGTGGGGGAGGGGGGGGGGTCGGTTCGAGCCGCCGGCAAACTGCTCTCCCTTTATGCAAACGAGAACCTCGTTTCTAAATTGACTCCCCGCCGTAATTAATATCTCGCGCGGCTAATCCGACTCCAGCTCCAATTTTCCTGGCGAATTCGCGAAAAGTGCCTCCGACGGGGATTAACGGCCGCCCTGGGACGCGGCGGATGGAATTCGCGGGGAGGCTAAATTTTGATTTCGGCATCCCGCGGCCTTCTCTAATTCTCCCCCTTTTTTCTCTTTCTTTCTTTCTTTACGTTTTTTATTTTATTTTTTTTTTATATTGAGTGGGGAATAAATTGAGTCGGTTAAGTCCGCCATGACGAATCCACCGTTAAATTGACTTTATGTTCGTTTAATCTATGGGCGGATAACAAAATTTTTTTTGTCGAACGAGTAAAAAATGCTTTTTTCGAGAAAAATTGTATTTTTTTTCTGTTTGCATTGACGCTCGGTTCGGTGGATGGGAAAATTTCTCGTCGCAAAGTGGGACGTGATGCGAAAATCTCGGAGGTACTTTACGAATTGTGCGTGCAAATTCATAAAGTTTTTTTTTTCTAAATAATTCGAGTGTAGAAACTAAAATTTTATTTTTTTTGAAGGGAACCTATCTGTAGAGTTATAAAAATTGTTAAAAAAATGTAGATTATCAATAAATGAAATTATCCTTTCGAGTTGACGATTTCTTCAAATTGTGTAAGATTATTATTGTAATTATTTTGGACAGTTTAAAGCTTCCCTGCATTCGTTTTTTAGTTTTTCTAGTTTTACATTCAATAATAATTTCAATAGTTTTTAATTTAACATCTTAATTTGTACTTAAGGACTACACTGAGAGACTCACCTGGGTAAAATTTAAAAAGTGATTGGTAAAAATTACCAACCTACGTGGGTAAACTTGTCACAGACTGCCCACATTGTAATTTTTACAAGCTACGTTGGTAAAAATCCTCATTAGCAAATTTTACTAACGTACTTTGTAATTTTTACCAACTAGCTTGGTAAATTTTATTCACTCAACTTTTAATTGTTTCGTGAATGTACCTGTAATTTTTGCTATATTAAGATTAGAAAATTTATCTAAGCAAATTTGTAAATTTTATTAACTTACTTTTATAATATTTCTCAGTTTATTTTTAACAAATAAATGAATATTAAAATTATAAAAAAAAAGAATAATAAATATTATTGCCGAGGAAAAAGGATCCCGAGGAGTATAAAAGTTTTTGATACCGCGCGAAACTTATTGTCCAGCGGCGGTATAAATTTCCCCGCGTCCGTCGCTTTGACGCTTTATTAAAAAAAATAAAAGGGAATTCGCATTCACGCCGAGCCATAACGTCGTCTTACGAGTGAATGCCATCGCTCACTCCCGGAGCACTTCATATCCTCGTAAAATTATTCGATCCATCTTTCTTGCCTACGCAAACATTCTCGTAAAGCACTAAACGATAAATCGGGCCCCTGTTTATTTCATTTTTCAGCCTATTAAAAGTTAACGGCGAATGATGCAAGGTGGAGGGACGACGGTGTAATGGAATTAAAAAATAAAAAAAAAATCTGCAAAATGATCTCGGTGTCCGTGTAATATTATTCTTTCCGCGTTATGCAGGGAAATTTTTATTTTTTTTTATTTAAATAATACCGAGACTTTTATCTAATTAACACTTTTATTTAAAGAATCCTGAGAGATTGTCAGACGCAATGTGATTCAGAAGAAGCTACACCATCATTCACTTTATAAATTCTGGGTGTTTTTTTTATTATTATTATTAAAAAAGATATATGTTGCACATTAATTAATTAATAATAATAATTTTTTTACTAAATATTGTAGACTATTTATCATACACATTTATGTACATGTAGGTAATTTAAAAGTTAAAAAACAAAGTCAAATAATTAATTGCAGCGTGCATTAGTTGATCGTAAATGCAATTAAAACTCTGATGATTAATATAATGTAGGCGATTTTTCATTTTAAATAGAGTTTTATTTATAACAGGTATTCAAGTTTATAATAATAATAATTTTGAATACTATATATATAATTGTAGGAAAATAAATCATGTTAAAAATTTTACTACAAAATGTTACTACATTTCTCTAAAATTTGCATCAAACAATTTTATCTACAATCAATCACCTGTTCTATATAATAAAACGACATTAAAACCGATTGATCCCCCATAACCCCCGCCAATAAATAAAACGGCCATAACGTCTCGAGTGACAGGGTGCAGCTATTAAAAAAATCAATCTCGCCCGTCGCTTTAGCCCCGCGAGCTCAGCGTAAAATGCAAAGCCTTGGAAAACTTAATATTCGCAGTGCTTAGCGAGTCAACGGCGCGCGCACAATGGCCGAGTTATGGAAAAAAATTTCTCTTCTTCTCTCTCGAGGGTGTAAACCCACCCTCAGGACCTACACCCACACACACATACGTACACGTGTATATAGAACTATGGTATCCTCCGCCGCGCAAGAAGAAGAAGCAGAACAAGAAGAAGCAGAATCAGAAGAAGAAGAGAAGAAGTAGAAGTAGAAGAAGCAGAAGAAGCTGAAGCGGAAGCAGAAGAAGAAGAAGCAGGAGAAGAAGCAGAATAAGAAGAAAAAACAGAAGACGCAGAAGAAGAAAAGGAAGAAGAAGAAGAAGCAGAAGACGCAGAAGAAGAAGAAGAAGCGACTGTCTCTCCGACAGGATAGTCCCGAGGGAGAGGACCGCGAGTTCCTCCCTCTTCAGGGCGCCTCGTAAGCGTTTAAGGCGGGGGTGCGTCGTTCGAGCGAAAGTGTAAGCGAAGTCTTTAGAGGGTCGACCCTTTCTGGTGGCGCGTATAACGTTTTGAATGCATAAAAAGCTGCGCAAACTCGGCGGTGCGCAAAAAGCTCGCCTTCTTTATTTTTTCTCCCTGCTCCCAGGAGAGACGTCGGATTTTAGGAAGCATTTTTCAAGCGGACTGCCGCGCGCACTTTTACCAGTCGACTCGCGGGGATGCAGATGTCCGGGGGAAGAGGGAGAATCTGTCCTGGAGGAGGGCGAGAAATCAGCGGCAAAAAGCTTGGATTCTTGTGGAACTTTTTAAAACACTTTTTTATGTTCACTGTTTATAAGCGAGATCCAGGGTCCATTATGAACTGGGAGTCGAGCGTTTATTTTTGATGATGGTACAACTTGTTTTTTTTTTTTTTTTTTAATGAATTGTAAGATTTTTAGGAGTGTTTTGTTAATAAAGAAATCGTATAAAAAAAATTTTACTGAAATTCCACGTTACAGTATGCAATTGTGTGCACAAGGCTCAGTATTTTACTAATAATTATTTCTTGTTTATAAATAATTAACGATACTTTGTTCATTAATAATATCATTCGAGCATTCTTTTACACTTATTTTATATGGTCAATCATTAACTTTTTGTAAATATCGTATTTTACAATAAACGATCTATTCTACTATATTCTATTCTATTCTATTCTATTCAGCACCTCTCCACTCCCCTCCACTGCATTACATTCTATTTCATTTTATTCCATTCTAGTTCTATTCTATTTCTATTCGAGTTCTATTATATTCTAGTGCTATTCTATCCTAGTCCTATTACATTTTAGTTCTATTCTAATCTAGTTCCATTCTATACTAGTTCTATTCTATTCTAATTCTATTCGAGTTCTACTCTATTCCATTCTATTCCATTTCATTCTATTCTATTAATTGTCGAACAATTAGCAAAATAAAAATGTCCTGAAAAAACGTATGTCGCTCTTCGCATTTGAGCGTTCGCTAAAACAGTAGTAGCAGTTTAATGGCACAGCGCGATCTGAAGAATAGGAGCACTGTGCGATGCCAGCACCTGTTGTAAGAGAACCGCGCTAATCCCTCCGTCAAGCGGGTTGCAGCTTTCCAGGCATGCCACATGCCGCGCACCTGTACTGCCTGGATACCGCACGACCGCGATATAACGACACCAGCCGGAGTGAACATTACTCCAATGCCGTTGTCGAATAAACCAAGCAGTTAGGGAGTTACTTTAATCTAACCGAAATGTTATTCGGGCCAGGAAAATTTTCCCTCGTGCACTCATTATCCACTTAAAATAATTGAAGCATGGCGAGACGTTTAAACAAGATTGCGTATGTGGTTCTCTTTTGATTCATCTTTATTTTAAATGGGATTACGGTATCTTCGTGAACTAGGTGAAGATAAATTGTAGGACAAAAAAAAAAGAATTAATTGTAGGTGCGTTACTTTGCATGTGAATATTTCCAATGTTAATGGTAAAAGTTTCTTTCCTGCGGTAGCTTTTATTTAATGTTACTATTTAAATTATTTTATTAATTTATTATTATGTCTATTTTTCTTATAAAAAGTTATTAAGATTATTGTAGAATGTGATTTTTTGTCACTTTATAAAAAAAAATTGAATTCTTTTTTATCAATTGATCATTTAGTTTCTGCTTGAATATTTTACTAAAATAAGAGTTATCCCCAATTCTATTGTTAATTTGAAGTACGATTGCAAAATCTTGCATAATTTTATGCAGTAACGTCGGAATCTACTATTACTTCGACCTCCTCTTAAGATAGTACCGTCGGCAAACTTCCCCTTATCCACAAAACCGACACACATCGGCATCTCTCGGCCAAATCAGGTTCACTTCCGCATTAATTTCTACGAAAGAAAGCAATTCGATGCAGTCCAAGTCGCCCCACAGCCTCCGATTAAATCGACGCGAGGCATAAAAAGCGGGTAACGGCGCTGACGGCTGCAGCGCGGGTCATCGGCGCTTAACTAAAATGAAATCTGACGGCGCCGTAAAGCGGGCGAAGTTGCCGAGACCACCCCACGATGGGGGTGAGTCGTAAATCCGCCTGCCGAGGGTCTCCGGCCTATGCTAATAAACCCCACGGCATCTACCAGATTCGCTCCCGTGGAGGCTGCCTGCCTGCATAGCCTGATGCCGTTCCTCGTCAATGACGGACTCGAGTGCCTTTGTGTCGGCGGCGCCGTTGGGAAAAATAGATGAGCGTGCGAAATCGAGTGTACAGAGGCTGATTGTACTTGGCTTGGAGGGGGTTGGAATTATTTAGCGGTTTGAATTATTAAACGACGGGGTTGGACCGACTTGGATGAAAGTGAAAGTCCTTATCGATTTGTGTTTGTGGTGTTTGGTGCGATGGGGTGTTAAGCGAATTTTTACGACAACAGGTCGTAGGGAAAGAGTCTGAGGAGTTTTTTGAAGAATTTTTGTGCAACCGCTCTTTTGGACTAAGAATTTTCCCATGAACTTTTTTTGCAGACAATTTTGCAAGGATTTTGCAGACTAATTTTATCAAGAATTTTACAGAAATTCTCTTTTGCAGACAATTTTGCGAAATTTGCTTTAGATTTTTTTTGCAAATATTTATCTGTAGACATTTTTATAAAAAGAATCGGCAGAAAATCTTGCTTACGAGTTTAGATTCATTAGCTTGTATTTATTAGTTGACTTTATGGTTAAAATAGAACTGAATTGACGTTAAATAAATGAATAAATAAATAAATATGCGAAAAAATGTGCTAAATTAAATTTAGTAGTTGGATTGTGTCAGGAAAATACCTTAAGTACAGGATTTAATGAATTAACATAATTAGATTGGAAATGTTAGTATATAAGCTTAACTGAAGTTCAACAGATTGTACGAATTTTTAGAGGAAAGGGACAACTTGAGATGCTATCGGAAAATTTAGGGACTGTGGGGAGTTGCAGGAAATTGAAGCCAGTTTACCGAAACTCCCCTTCAACCTGAAGCATAAATCTTTGTGACGCCATTTAATATTGTATAAAATATTGCTAATAATGTATCTAAACAAAATTTACTGCTGCGATTCGTCATAACTATAATTAAATATATTAAATAATCAAAAAAAAGCTTCCAATTTTTTATATGTTTCAATTTTTTAATAAATAAATAATTTGTTACGGACAAATTACAATGTTTTTTTTTATCAAGTTGCCATTTTAATTGTATGTAAGTTTTTAATCTGCTCTTCATACTCAAGAATTTATCAAAATTTTTTACGTTAATTATTTTTTTGTCATTATAAATCAGATTTGTTTTACTATACGATACTTGACTATACTGTTTTATCTTATAAACATTCATTCTAACAATTTCTTTTTTCAATGAGGAACTTCTAATTTATGAAAAAGTAGAATTTCCTGTAAGTTTTTAGGAAAATTTCCTTTTTTAAAAACCTATAGAAAATTCTTACAAACTTATAGGAAATTCTCCTTTTTCATCAATTAGGAGTCTCCCCCCTTTTTCATCAATTAGGAGTTTCTTCTTAAAAAAAGGGAGGATGAGGCTTCCTATACTCTACAAAATAGGAGTTTTTCCTATAACTTTTTAGGAGGAGCTCCTTTTTTTTTCGGTGTATAAGGAGCCTCGTGTATACAATCCTGTGCATGATGTTTTCGCAAGGGCTCATTACTCACGGCGAAGCAGCAATAAACAATGGCAGCCAGCGGGTCGCGGCGTCGTCATAACTCCTGGAGGTCGCATTGGCCGGCGGTGCCGGGGCAAAGGTCATAAAGCGAAGCAGCTTTGCTAACGACGCCTCGGCCTTATCTCGAGCCCCGCGGGCTCGCTCGCTCGGCCCTTCTGCCCGATAATGCCGCTGCGGCTTTAAATTCCAGCGAGCGCGGACCCCTTCTGATTTAGCAACTTTCGCTAGCGCCGGGGGGCGCGTGCCCCGCCGATAAGCCGAATGCCTCGCGACCCCTTGGAAACAGGTGATGGGAGGCCGCCCGGAGGTGTCGCGCCAAATTGCGCTTCCGGAGGCGCGAGGCCGAGTTTTATTTCGGCCCATTATAGATCGTTAAAATCCTCGTGGACGAGGTCGAGGGATGGCGGTGTCGCGGTATTTTTTATTTTTTACTTTTTAATGGGCGTGATATGGAGAGTCGTAAATTCGGTCTGCTTGGAGTTTAGTGCGAGAGTAAATGGGCTTTGGTTCTTTAGTTTTTTTTTTTAAAGGCTTTTTAAAAGGTGTTTTAGAGGCATTTGTATTTTGAGTGAAAGTATCTTTTTCTTTTAGGAAATCTTATCATAGTTTTGAAATTCAGTGCAGTTATAAAATGGTATGATTAAATTTTATTTTAATTTCAATTTTTGAAGTGGTTTCAAAACAGATGAGCATTTGGTGAATTCTTAAACTTCTGCGATTAAGAAATTCAAATAAAAGAGTATTTGAATACATTTCTAACTACCAAGATGATTTAATTTGAAAAATTAAATATCAGAGCATTATGATTTAATTATATAAATCAAATCCCTTTATAAAATTCGTTTATCGATTTCTTTTTTGTATAAGGGATGGTAAAAGTATCGCACTTTGTAATTATTTTTAAAATTATCTGTGTTTACTTACAATTAAGATTTAATTGAATCGCTCGTCATCGCAACACTTACCTAGAAAATAAAAATTAAATACTTATTAGTTTCAACATTACAAAATAAATATTTATTATATAGAAATCGAAATATCACACCTAAAAAGTTATTAAAAGTTCTATATACGAATTATTAAGAAAAAATTCACGTAGCTATATAAATAAAACGACCGACGAACTTTCGTCAGTAAATTACATAAAACTGTTTCTTCTACCCACAATTCTGATAAAACGTAATTGCTACTTTCCGTGCACTAACTCGCCTCGTCAAAACGAGCCTCCACACGGTGTCCAATGTATAAAAAAAACTGTCGATAATGCGAGGAGATATTTCACCAGGGGAAATTGAAATGGCATTATTGGAAAGGTCGTTAATATCAAACTGCATTCACCATTTGAAGGAACAATGGTTCTCTCGCCTTAGTGGCCGAAGAAGGCGGAAAACTTGCGATGACCGCCGTAAGTCATCGAAAACGCGGAGCAGACGTCGGGGGTTGGAATCGAGGGGAGGGGGCACGAAACTACCCCCCTGAGCGCCACGTGCTCTCAAATAAAGTGCAGCGACGAATGAAGGGGCCCGCCACCCCCTCGATTGAACGGCGACCACTTTGGTCAGAAGGAAACGCTGCTTTTTCCTTTCGTACATTCGCTCGAATTATTCTTCGGGCTTTCCAAACTGAATTTTCCAAAGTGTTTGCATCTGCGATTTGCAGGCACACTTCGCTAAGCATTTGGCAGCGGCTCAGATTTAAAACGAGGCCGATCGATGTGGATGTTGCTTTTCCAGCCAAAAAATTAGGCATTAAGTGATGCTTGTATTATTGCATTCCTTGTAACGTTTTTATGTAAAAATGTACAAGATGTAAATACATTTTATTTATTTAAAAAAGCAGTTGATACATGATCATATTGCAAAAGTAATCCAGCAGAGAAAAAATCTACGACTTACTTAAAGTAAGACAGAAAAATAGTGCAGTTGAGTAGGGGGTCAAATTCTAAACACTTTTTGCCTTTTGGCATTTTGCGCGATTTTGAATATTTATCGAGTTATTGTTAATTAAAAATTAAGATAATTACCCAATCAGCGCTACGGTGTGTTCCCCCCCACTCGAGTAAGTCCCGCCCACCATCGCGAGCTTAAGCGCTGAGTGGATGAATAATTATCTTAATTTTTATTTAAGAATAACTCGATAATTATCCAAAATTACACAAAATGCCAAAAGGTCAAAAGTACTTAGAATTTAACCCCCTATTCGACTGTACAATTTTTCTAAGTATTTTTTTGATCATCATGCGTATAGAACAGATTTAGATACAATTATTTAATTTACTAGATTTTTAGATTTCGAATAAATTTACTATATTTTTAAATTATTGAGTTTTATCGTAGTGGTAAGGGATGGATAATCATCGCGAGTGTAATAGGATTGGCCGGGTGGATGCATTTGTTTGTCGTTTCGAGAATAAGGAAGAAGAAATTGGGATTAAAGGAGGACAAGGACTGTTTACGATCAGACGTTAAGTATCACCGAATTAATTGGTTTCCCTTCGTTCCCATTTCTTTTGCCAAGAGGCTCGATTGCATCGTAAATGGAACTGCCCACTTTACCCTCAGGAGACGTGAAGGGACAAATTGAAAAGCTAATCATGAAATGCTCATCTCCAATATACAAAGAATTAACGTTATACATCTTTATAAAAAAATATTCTTTTTATTTATTTAAGAGTAATATAATTGTTTACATTTATGCTCGTGTAAAAATATCCACTGTAAAATAAATTCAATGATACTTACTTCTATAAAAAATAAAAATTGATCTTCTTGTAAATCGTATACAATAATAACAATAATACTTAGGTCGTGTATGTTTATTACGCTTATTCAAAATTTCTACCCTGAAATACGATACAAAAATTAATGCAAGTGCAAGTAACTTAAGAGAATTTTTCTTAACTCACAATTTATTCATTAAATTCCTTTTACATGTGAAAAAAAAATACAGAATAAATATGTGTCGTTTGAAAAATTTAACTCAAAGGTTAATTTATAGCATGGTGTATTGAGAGAAGCGAAGCGAACGATATCCGTTAAATCACGTCGTAGGTCTTCTTTCTGGGGATGGCTCGGAATGCACCTTTTCCTTTACGACAGCACAGTATTGTTTCACTTTCGATCGAATCGGTGAAATACGATCAACTTTTTACGAGGGCGAAAGCCAGCCGTGGACAATCGAGCAAAAAGCTTTGATAAAAAGGGTACCAGGGGGATGTGTTTCCCTTATCGAGGGTTAATGGCATCGTCAACGTGCAACAAGCGATTTAGTAAAAGCTCACTTTGATAGATGCAGTGAGATCACGCTAGTGTAATGTGGCGTTTCTATCAAAATTAGTCCTTTTTTTACTTTTTAAGATTTTTTTTACAATTTTCTTATGTACATTTATTATTTACTCAGTGTAAATATGACCACGGATAATTTTCCGATAATTTACGGCAAATTATCCAATAGTCATTTTTGACTTAGGAGGTAAAAGTTGTTATGCCAACTTTCAGAGTGGTGGAAAAAGGCGCGCGAGTTGTAAATGAGAAAAGAAGAAAAGCCCAGCGGAGGTGCGATTGTTTAGTGCATGCATAAAACCGGCAGCTTACGACTTTCGGAAGAATGGAATAGAAGCTGGAGAAATTATTGAGATTGCCGGGCGGAATAAAAGTAAAAGCCCGTTGGATTTATAGGAGCGTCTGTGTAGGAGAAATCGCGCGTCTGCTGCTTACGTGCCGCGCAAGTGTAAATCCCGTAAGAAATTACGAAAGTATTTCTCGCCCTCGTATAAGCCAGACAATGAAAAACATTTTTTTTTATTTAAAACTGCAAATTCGATGGGATATTTCCAATTTAACGAGACTCCGTAAGAAATTACCAAAGCATTTGACGCGCGGGCGCGTTTTCCAAGCGCGACAATGAAAGAAACAATTTTTTTTTTATATTTAAAGCTGGAAATTCGATGCCGTTTTATCGGGATATTTTCATTTTAACGAGATCGTTGTTTCCGCTTTGATTTTACGAGCGCAATCGTTTGAAAAATGGCGATGTCGCAATTTAGAGTGAATGTGATTTTTTTCTTAGTTGTCTCGAGAACGTTTTTTTGTGCAAATTATTAAATACTACGTGGAGTTCACATATAAATGCATTTTTTTTTGAAGATTCGTATATTTTTTTTAAATTACTTTGTTATTCACGTAATACTGATAAATTTTTTTTATAGACTATTTTAAATTACTCGGAAGCTTCTCTTAACGATTACCGATTTTTTCTTATAAAAATTAAATTTAAATTTCCTTGACGGTACAAATTTTCGTTAAAAAGTACACATGGATTTTCTCGTAGACGCCTTCTCATAATTTTTATACATTTTCAATCTCCAGTTAAATAGTTTAAAAGAAAAATTCAATCTGCATCAATTAATAAATTGTCAAAAATGTTTTAAACTTAATGCGTACATTTCCGTAAACTATAAGTACAATTTCCACCTCTCAGATCCTATAAAAAGTAAAATTGATCCTACAAATTTTTTAAATACTGCAAATAAATCTTTATTTAATTAACACTTTATCTGCCCGAATAAACGAACATTTTAGATAAAAAGAAAAGAACATTCGTCGCGATTGCAAAGCATTCGTATTTCACAGAGTTTAAAATAGAAAATTTCGGAAAGTAATCGAACGGGCGGGAATAATTTTTTTTTTCATTTCCATTACACCCGGACTGCAATCCCGTGGTGAAACGTAATTAACGCAAGTCCGTTTTCTCCGTGATTGGAAAATGGAATCTGATCTGTCCACTTTCGTTTATTCCGACGGCTCTTCTCTTATCCGCGTTCATTCGTCACGCGTGTATATATATATGTATATATATATATAGTCACTAGTCACGCATCTGTAAGCCCCGCCTGATGGCTTTCGCAAATCGATATACACCCTGTGATTCCCCAGCCGCGGAAATTCCTTTACGGGCCTGATGAAGTTATGTCCGGAAATCGAACTTCCGAATTAGTTATTTTCGTCCCTATGATCATCCGGAATATTTATCCGCGCTTCATTCCATTCGGATTAAACAGATATTTATTTATAATTTTTTTATTTATGAATGTTTTATTTATTTATTTATTTATTAATAATTCAACTGACTAAATAATTAAAAAATAGATTTGTATATTTCATTTTTTTTATATTATATTTCTTTAAATCAGTAATCTTTTATTTCTACTAATTTTTTCTAATTTATATATTTATAAGTAGTTTTCGTATAAGTAGTATTTCATTAATTAGATTTGCAGACAATTAGACATGTCATTATAATCAGATTAGATTAATTCTTATCGACCAAAATTCTTGATATAACTTTTTTTAATAATCACTTATGTCGATTGAAGAATATCGATCGGCGATAAGATCGTCATTAAGTAGGATTCACGATACGAATGTACAAAAGTACTCGATCTACATATAAGACTTTAAAAAAAAAAATTGTAGTCTGACAATAAATAACAAATTCATAATAACATTCAATAATAATTGTTCCAATATATTGCCACAATCAGTATTAATTTTTTCCAATACTTTCCGTAAGGGAATCATTGCCACATTACACTTGCACGTGAGCGAACTCGTGCAATGAGATAAAAGGTGCTTGTCTTAAATCTTGATGAAATCTTCCGACGGCGTAATGTACTGCTTTTATGTGGAAAGAGATTATCAACATATTCATTGCGATTTTATCTTCGGAATAAAGCTTCGATTAAAAGCAGATTGACGCCAGTCGCGTTCGAACTGTAAATCATTTTTGTTTGCCACGAGGTGTTCATCTCATTTATTTATTAACTTATTTATTTATATTTAAAAAATTTCTTTAGAATATTTATTTGTCAAGTAAAATGTTTCGCTATACTGTAACGATTATTTTATCATTGGCTTTTGTCCTTTGCTGCGCTGAAAGCGACGAAAGGTACTCTTCAATATTTTAATATTCTACACTGAGAGAAAATTTTGTTAATTTTAAACAAACATTTATTTCAATAGTACTTATTGAATATTTGATCGAGTAGAAAAATAATTTTTTTGAAACTACTATCGAAGTCAATCATTTCCTTAAATTTTTTTCCGCGTATTAAAACTGTTGCAATATTATATACGGTAAATTTATTTAATACAAAATTGAACGAATATTTTTTATTTATTTATAATTTAATGGACTAAACACAACTTTGAGATAAAGAGTATTAAGGTAGTTCAAACTAATTATTGTAACTAAACTAAAAATTGCAAGTAAAATAAAGCGAAGAGGTTTTAAACTGAACAATAGAGTCAATGAATATAATAGATGACTTATACACAAGCTAAAGAATTTGCAAACCTTTTTGCTCTATTAAAGCTGGACTATAAAATTGAATTAATCTAAAATGTCAATTGTATACAAAAACTCATACTGAATATTATATACACTAGATCAAATGATCAAATTATGAATGTATAATCAAACCATCCCTGGTAGAAGATAAACCAACCAAAATAGCCTATTCATCAGTGGTTGAATCATGGATTTAGTTAACCGGAAATTCAAAAAAAAAAAAATCTTTAAATTCTTCCAGCAGTCCACAATACGACGACGACACGTACGGCAAAGGAAATTACGACATGCTGACGTTGGCCCAGTCCTGGCCGCAGACCAGTTGCTGGGACTTGAACAAGAAGTGGCCGGGCACCGGAGCGACTTGCAGCCCCTGCAAAATGCCAAAGGCAAAAGAACGATGGACGATCCACGGACTCTGGCCATCGAGCCGGAAGGGTGCGCACCCCTACAATTGCGTCGGCAACTACAAGTTCAACGCGAAACTCCTGGGCGCAGCCCTGCGGAAGCAGTTGGAAGAAAAGTGGCCCACTTTCAATTTGCGCGCGAGCCTGGAGTCGTTCTGGAGCCACGAGTGGAATAAACACGGCACTTGCGCCTTGGACCTCGAGAGCACCAATTCGCTGCCCAAATACTTCTCCAAAACTGCGCAACTGCTCGACGCTTACAACGTCGGGGGGATCCTCGCCAATTCTGGCGTGGTTCCAGGAAACAAGTACAACAGCGACGACGTCGCCAGGGCGCTCGAGAAAGCTTTGGGCGTTACTACTTACGTCAAATGCTCGTTGAATTCGGTTGGTATATTTCGGAGCGATGCGTACTACAAATCAGCTGGGGGGAGTAGAGTGAAGATTAAGTCTACTGGAGGAAAAAATTTCACTCTGATTTTAGAGCGAAGTTGACTCCCTTGGTGGACTGAAGTAGAGTAAATTGTTGATTCTTTAGTAAAGCGAAAGCTTAGAGTGAATGTTACTCTAATTTGAACTGGATTTACATCACTCTATACATGTAGAGTCAAACTTGACTCCAGCAGAGCAAATTTTACTCTACAAGTGTCTCCATGAAATCCAAAAGAATTTTTCAAGCAAAAATCGAATTTAACTATTTAATTTTTTTTAACAGGTGACAGGAGAGTACCACTTGATCGAAATTCACCTTTGTTTCGATAAAGTTTTCCAGTTGACGGACTGTTCTGCTAAAAGTAAAGTCACTTGCAGCGGAAAGCCAGTAATTTACCCACGAAGTTTGAGCTCTTGCTGAAGTGTGGATGGAAATATTGACGTGTATTTAATTTTTTTATATATAAATTTTGTTAAAAAAAAATGTATTATGATTTTTTTTTAAACCAAGATTAATCATTCCACAAACATTTACTTTCTTTCATATTGTTTCATAAATTGAAAAAATTATTATTAGTTATTGAAAATCTATGGAGTCTCGTGCAATTAAATTAAACAATCATGGTTTTAGTGAAAATTTTGTTTGACAATAAACTGCACTATGCATCACTTTCAAAGGCCACGACTGACGTAAAATCGTAAAAATATAACGGTAAACTTTTTTAATGATTAACACTTAAGTCGTGATCTTTGGAAGCGAAACGGATGTGTTAAACTATCGTCGACAGTTTCTTTCTTTCCTTGCTTAAGTCGATTTGTTTAATTTGTTGTTGAGCGAGTTTTCTTAAAAAATATGTTCAAACACTGCCAAGTTGGAATTAAATTCACGCTGTTAGTGTTTATTTTTTCTACGGTAAACGCCAACAGGTACTCATACAAGTTTTCTAAATATTTAATTTTTTTAAACAATTGCTTTTTTGTATACAAAGAAAACTTTAAAGCAACAAAATACTTTGATCTTCAGATTTTTATGTAAACGCACATCTTTGGGTTCAAAAAGCCAAAAAAAGGACTTTTTAAAAAACGTCTGGATATATTTATGTAATTAAAATTGTAATTATCAACTGAACGGTGGGTTTGATCGAAATTTTACACAAAAGTTGAAATCAGTCAGCCTATTTGAATGTTTCAAGTAATTTTATCTATCCGTTTCAATTTTACATCAATTTTAGTACTTTTTTTTTTTAAATTTTGAAATTCATACTTCAATAAACATTAAATATATCTATCGATTGTAATTCTTCACTATCAGGAGTCAGTTTCTGATGAATAAAAAAATTATCCGTGTTTAAAAAAAAAAAAAAATGAATGTCTTATAGGAACAACTATTACGATCGCCAAAGGAAGCAAAATCTCAACCAAGAATTCGATCGATTTACATTAGCCCAACAGTGGCCTCAAACTTCCTGCTGGGTGCAGAATTACAACGACCAGACGAGACAATTAAAAAATTACGGCTGCCAACTTTGTCCAAATCTGAAGAGAAATAACGACTGGTCTCTGCACGGATTGTGGCCGGACAGCAAACATGGTTCGCAGCCATTTTATTGCAGCAGCGTGCCATTGTATTTGGATCACTTCTCCGAAAGCTTGAAGTTCGACATGCGCCAGTACTGGTCCAGCTACAATCTTAACATAAAAGATCGCGATTTCTGGAGGCACGAGTGGAAGAAGCACGGGACCTGTGCATTGACCGACAAATTGACCGACTCCCAGGCAAAATATTTTGCGACGGCTGTTCGATTGTTCCACTGGTTTAACGTCGGAAAAATACTTGAGCGGTCGGGTGTGTTGCCTGGAAATGAATATAGTCTAAATTCTATATTCAATGCCCTGAACAGATTTTTAAAAGTTAGCGTCATCGTTAAGTGTGTTCGATTTCCGGCAAGTATACTTTATTTTTTTTTTATTTATTCCCGACTCCACTGTAAAAGCTACTTTCTTTTCTTTTTTTTAGGACTCCGATAAGCAGTACCTAGAGGAAGTGTCAATCTGTTTCAATAAAGATTTGGACTTGATCTATTGTTCCAACAATAACGAAAGCAATTGTCAAAGAAACAAGAGCATTGTTTATACGAAAGTTATGGATTCGTGTTCACGTTATAGAAAATGAGGAAACATTTTTTTTACAAAGAATTTAATGTAACCATTTAAAATGATTTTCAAATACATTAAAAAGGAGATTCTTCCTTTTTTTTCAAAGCATAGATTCTACATTTTAAGTATAGGAGGATCTACTTTTCTTTAAAGTTAATTTTAACTTTTTAAATAAAGGTCAATTCTTTTTCAAATAATCTCTTATTCTGAATTTACAATAAAAGACTATTCTATTCTATTCTATTCTATTCTATTCTATTCTATTCTATTCTATTAATTGTCGAATAGCACTTAGTACAATAAAAACGCTCTCAAAAGCGTAAGTTGATCTTTATATTCCAGCGTTCGCTAAAATCTACACGAGAACATCGAGATTTGCTAAAACATGCAAATAGAATGACGCAGCACCTATCACACAGTCCGATACGAATCAAAATGCACATTTCGAAGCAGCACTCTATATACACGAAAGGATGCGCGGTCTCATATTACGCGGCGGGCCGCTATCCCTGCCAATATCGTGGATCCAGATTTAATAGAGAATCCCTCAGCCGATCGACGACTCACGTCGGCGCATCGCATTATCGTCGCGCTCCACGGAGTCACGCTAACGGCGCCTCCCACAAGGGATTCGCGCGTAGGGCTGCAAGCGCATCCCTCAACCGGGGAAGCTCCCGAGCCGGAAGATTACTCGAGGAGGGGGCGGGGATTCAATTTCTTCCGGATTGGCTTGAATTATGATTTTTATCGCGGCGTGAATCGCAAATCGACTGACCCACTTTGGTCTGGGGGTAGAATACGTACTTTCGGTGCGGTGCGTGCGTTTGCCATCTCCTGGGGGGAGGCGAAGCCGCGGAGGATTTGAAAAAGGGACGCGTGTATTTATGTGCAGAAACTTTCTTCTTCTTCTTCTTCTTCTTTGTGGTGAGATGAATATAGATTTAACGAGAGGAGTTTCGATGATCGGCGAGGGGGGTTTTGAAATTTATTGAAATTTAAATGTGCGAGCTTGAAGTTTTTTTTTTATGATTTGACTAGTGATTCTGAGAATTGAGGAATTAATTATGTGCGTCAAAGAAAAAGTGCGGTGTTCTTCTTCTTTTTTTCTCGGTACTTTTTAGTCACCAGTTGATGATGTTTAGTTGCGTACTGTATAGTAGAAATGGCTCTTAGAAACTCTTAGAAAAATCACGTAAATTTTTCTCTCAGTGTGAATCATAATTTCCGAACACAAAATTACGCTTTTAATCCTATAGAAGCTTTTATCAAATATCTCTACGAAAATAATCAATTTGACCCTATAAAACTGAATAGAAAGGGTATAAAAACGGCTCGATCTATCAATTTTTTTTATCACCGAGTTTTATAATTCTCTATTGGATTTTATGGAATCTATTTCCCACCGGGGAACATTCAAACTCAATAAACTTAAATATTTAATCAACTTCGAAAATGTTGAATTCGGACAATACCAGCAAATCGACCGACGTAAATTCGTCATCGCTCCCCCTTCGCGCTCGTATCCCCAAAAGCCCAATAGAAAAAAAGGGGTGAAAACAATCGGCCCTAAATTAGATTCAATAAGTCCAAGTCAATCAATGGAGGACGAAAGTTCCATTTCTCAGGTCCTTAATTGCCACATACAAAATTCGCATGCGCAAGCGGTTTTCGTCGCTCCCCGAGGAGAGAAAGCGACGAGGATCAGATGATGAAAAAGCGGTACAATTCCTGCGGTAATTACCGATCCTTCGCCAAGGTCTTTTATTTTATTCGCCTCACGAATGCGAGGAGCGCGTAGAAGACGATGGATGAGGGGTGCGCACCGTCGGCACGACAAAACAGCCCCGAAAGCCATTTATTTGCCGTTTAGACACGCAGCGCCCCGGCGGTAATTGAAAAAGATGGAGAAATAAAGGTTTTTACCCTTTAAGCAGTTTAGTTTTTTTATACGCGCGTTGATAAATCGCAGATATAACGGCCGAGGTTGCGCGCGCGGAATTAGAAATTACACAAGTCAGTCGGAGAAACAAAACTTTTTTTTACAGTGTACAAGTTTCTTCGTACAGTGATTTTTTTTTCGTAATTTTAGTACTCTGAGATAAATTCTTCGTAATTTTTGTACGCTGAGATCATTTTTTCTTTAATTTTAGTAGACTGACATCACAATTTTTCGTAATTTTATTTTTTAGGCTGAGCTTTATACTTGATACTTAGATTAATTTTTCTTAACTTTACTTTGTAAGTTGAGCTCCGAAACTTTTAAACAAAAACTTTTCATTTTGTAACGAAGCTTTTCACGTAAAATTCTCCAAAAAAAAATTCCAACATACACACTGAGAGAAAAAACTTAATAAAAATTACTATAGTGATTAGAAAATGTGTGGCAGTCTCAACAAGCGAGAAGTTTTTATTAAAATTATTAAAATAGTAATTTTTAACATTTGAGATACTAAAAATTACTATTCTTCGTATAAAAAATTCTGACTTGATAAGATTGTCACTCCCTTCCCAACCACAATAGCAATTTTCATAAAGTTTTTTCTTTCAGTGCAACGTCCACAATTTCGCGCACTACTCCCGTCTCCAGACCAATTCATTTTCGGCGAAAAAAAAAATCCGCGTTTCTTACGATGACAAAAAGAAAGAAAAAGAAAATATCCTACAAAGCACACCGAAAAATAAGAAAAAAATCTGGACACCGTCTGTTTAGTATTCCAGGCGTGCGGCAGGGTCGTGATTGAATCTACGATACACATGTGCGTGGAAACAGCCCCTCCGGCATTTATACGCCTCGCCCTCTCGGTGCATTTACCTCCCCCCTCCCCCCGGCCGGACACGACGGGAATAGTTTTCCTTTTATGTAACGCTTTGTACGCGGGATTCCGGCTGCCGGGAGCTTTCAGCCAATGCCGTATAAGCGCGAGAAACGGCGGGCGATTTAAACGGCCGGTCGCCGTGCGTTTCCAGGCTTAATGGGGGAACGCGTTATTATTGCTCGGGGAGGAATAGTTTCCCGAAGGCAGTATTTATCGGCGGATGTTTCTGCGCCCATTCGCCCAGCGGCAGGATACGGGACCTCCAAGGGCTGCCCTGCAAATGGATTGTTATTATTTTATCGCTGTCACTCGTGCCTTTATTCGTTTTGTTTATTTATTTATTTTTTTTCTCTTTGAATACCGATCAATCGTCGTATGAGAGAAACGAGTTTGATTGCCGTTGTGGTATTCGGACTTTGTCTTTATATAGAAACCTGAACGATTGGTGGGATGGGGATATGCCTAGTCTGGTGGTAATATCATTTAAATGATTTTTTTTTTCCTTAATTTATTTTGAAACCGGATTGGCACTTTTTTGATCAAATTGATTTACGCGGGGTAAGAAGATTTTTCTTTTGATTAATTTATTTTTAAACCGGATTGACACTTTTTTGACCAAATTGATTTACGCCAGGTAGCAAGATTTTTCTTTTTAAACCAAATTAATTTACGCGAGGTGGGAAGAATTTTCTTTTTACTAATTTATTTTTAAACCAAATTAATTTACGCGAGATACGAAGACTTTTCTTTTGATTAATTTATTTTTAAAGCGGATTTGCACCTTTTTAATCAAATTAATTTACGTGAAGCGTGAAGAATATTTTTGTATGTTTCAGTAACTGTATGGGCACTGAAATAAAAAAAAAATTTCCTATTGGATTTAAAATATTTCAAGTAGGACATTTATTTATTTATTTAATAATTTCGACGGATCAATGGTCCTTAATCTTCAAAATTACAAAATACAAAGAATAATAGTTTATAATATATTACTAAAAAAACTTAAATTGTTTTATATTTATTTGCTATCATACGTATTGTCTATATAAACATTTTAATAAATTTTGCAATTAATGGACTTTATTATTAAAAAATTATAAATTTTATTCAATCTTTCTTCTTGTTTAAAGAGAATTTACAATGAATCGTTGTATAATGAGATTTTTTTTAAAAAAACTTGCTTCTAATATGTTAAAAAAATGTAAATTAAAAATTCATTAAAAAAATCGCATTGGCATTGCGTGAATAAGCCTTAAGGATGGTCGACGAAGTGTCGCCGTTACCGCTATAAAATTATCGAAAATTGAGTTTTCAACTGAAATAAGAAAAGTTTTATTGAAGAAAAATCTGTGCATACGCGTCGATAAGAACTTTTTAAGTTTATTGAATTCTTAAAGAATCAGTCATCCAAGGAACTTTGTCTTCGGAATTTTATGACGCGCCGTCAGCGACCCTCGAAAAATGTTCAATGAAATTTCTTAAGTCGATCTAAACTTGAATTATTGAAAATGCAAATATTTAAAGAAAAAATTAATCATTATTATTACATTCATATTTTTTCAATATTAATATCCTACTGTGCACTTTAATATGTACTATTTCATTCAAGTATATTTATATTGAATATGTAACATAATTATTTGACAGTGAAAATAAAAACGCAAAAAATAAAATACAAAAATTATCTAAAATATTTTTAATAGGTAAACTTATTAAAGTAGTAAACGAAGGTACAATTATTGCGAAGCAAGTAGTAAGAGTCGTTGCACTGCCCCTTCGCGAAGCAACTGAATGTCGGACGTGTATGCAGAGTTGCCCGCATCCAGGAGGTGCTAATACTCTTCACTTTAGATAAATAAATCCATCAAAGATTTAATTATGGAAATGTTTAAATTATTATTATTATGTATAAACTATTTGTACATTTTTACTCTAGTTAAATAAATAATTATTTAACATTAAACTACTATTAAAGTATGTACTTAAAATTATTAATTTTTTTTCAGTGTAGCAAAAAATGTATTGAATTGAATTTATTTATTAGAATTATTACAATTGTAAGCCTACGCTTATAAACTAATCAAGAAACTAGTTAAACTAGTTTTACTTATTTTACTATTTTCGTATTACTACAGATTAATAAAATTCATAAATTTTAACAATGAAATAAAAAATTTCTTTTGTTTTTGTTTTGTTCAGTTTAAGATCTTTGAGGTCATCAGAAAGACTCTTGAAAGTTCTTATTGCTACTAAATAATTATTTTTATTGCTTACAGTTTTGAAAAAATTTTCAATAATGGTAAATTTTTTCCTTCGATTCTGCTCTTGCTATTTCCTACATCGAAATAAATTTTTATATTTCCTACTCACCGCCACAAAACAACCCATAAATTCTAATTTACGAGAACACGTTAAAAGCGACGTCGGAAGAAGATGCAATAATCCTTATTAAATGGAAGAAATAATCCGAGCTTTGTACCATCACGTGTGGTAAGGTCCAATATCCAGCAAAGGGTCACGTACAGACCATCGTAAATTTAGCGAGAAGCAGAAAGACGCGAACAAAGGTGAAGGAGCTGCAGCGAAATGAAACAGTCGGTATAGACATTGGGACATTCAGGGCTCGTCACCTCCATTCTTCATCTCTACCCCCTATTCGTAGTATACACGATGTTCAAAAAATAACTATCACGTATATATAATAGTATATCCGTATAAAGAATATAAGGAATCAAATTCTAAGCACGTTTTTTTATTTCTCTTCCATCGGAACAAAATTTCCCCCCCCCCCCCCGAAAACCGGAAAAATTTCTTCACTCCCCCTCGACACATTTGAAACAAGTAAATTAAATTGAAATTCTCAAAATGCACGCATACCTTATTGCGGCGTATTTCACCGGATGTTGATAAACGTTGACCATCTGCCATTTCAGCGTCTCGGCGAAGAAGACCGGCGTCGTCCCAAACATTTTCCCTCTCTCTTTTATTTATATATAAAAAATAAATAAATAAATAAAAAACTCAAAAGCACTTATGAAAATTGTCACGCATCAAAGAGGGTCCAGACTGAATTTTTTTTTTAATGTCCCCGCGATGGAAGGATTCGCTCCCTTTATCACTCGTGACGCCCACGTGCCCGGTCGACTTTTATCCGTGAGCTTTTGCGGCTCGCGGCTGCAGCGATCGGCCGGCGCCGATCGATATACGCGCGCCGCTCTGAACATCTGCTCGACTTCTTTAGGATTTTCCCCTTCGGACACCGGATGACGCCCGACCTTTGTGCGAGTTTTTTCCCTTACCCAAAGGCATGGAAATTTCCGTTTAATGAAGCACTTTTTTTTAATTCATTTTTCGAGTCCTTATTATGTGTTTTTTTTTATGTTTTATTAGTATTATTATTATTATTATCGAATTTTATTGTTCATGGAAGAACACACACGCACACGTGTATATATACACACACACACACACACATATATATATATATATATATATATATAGTATGTATTGTTGTACTTGAAAGATATGTTGATTCACTTATTTCAGGACAGCGAATGTTTTTACTTTTGATTTCTCGTTATTTTTTTTGTTTGTTTATAAAAAGTATACATTTGTTGTATACGATAAAATTGTATGAGTACACTAGAAAATATAAATACATCATACAAATTGTTTGATAATTGCGTAATTTACATTACTTCTCTTTTTACTTCCGATTATTTATAAAAACGCTAATTTGTGTAATATTGCTTATTGTTATCACTTTTGTTTAAAAGTAGTAGAAAAATGTTTGTATACTTTTGTACAAAATACACAGTCCGGCACCAATTTACTTCTTTTGATAATTTCGATAATAAAACGTTAATTTCATTAATATTTATTAATAAATTATTGTTTTTTAATAAATACAGTAATATTCACTTTCTTAGTAAAGTAAAGAAATATTCATTGATAAATTGTTATTTCTTAAAAAATAAAGAAATATTTTTTAATAAATTCTTATTGCTTAATAAACAGCGAGATATTTATTAACAGCGAATTCAGAATTCCTCTTGACTACACAAGGAAATAGTCCACTTTTTAACAGTCAATTCGCAACAATCTGGTGAGATCCCAAGTTCACATTCACAAGTAAACGATAAACAATTTTTATCTCCACGAACTTCTGGGCTTACTCACCCCAACGCACAATACACTCCGACCGCGTCGATAAAACAGAACGCAAACGAACATCCTGCACGCATCACGCGCCACGTTAAATAAACAATCCTCATCCGCTTCAAAATTTCAAAGCACATTTCCCCCCTTCCCATTCACAAATCACACAAGATTTAATCATCCCAGCAAAAGCAACAAAATCACACACAACTCAAGGTCGTAAACTCGCGACCGGACCTCCAGGAGCGACAACGCTGTTATCAGTCCGCCGATGCACCACAAACGGCACCAGGAGGGTTAAAACAAATCAAAACGTCCCCGCAATTGCAATCAATAATTGACCGCCAGGATCACCGGCGAGCAGGCGCGTGGCTTCCCCTCGACGGCGTCCACCCTGGAGTCTGCCAGCCAAATATCACCCCCTGGGCGAAGGCAAGTTCCAGCACCCTGGAATCCATCCGCTTGGTCCAAAAATTCGTCCCGTCAAACGGTGGAACGTCGGCCACGCGGCCGCACATGTCGTCGTCCTCGCCGCCACATTGCCGCCCGCGACGGGGTGGTGCGCGGCGCCTGCGCGCGACGCCGGGATGCGCGGGGGTGGCGGACAAAGGACACCGCGCACTTTCCGGAAGCTTCGTTATTTTTTTTTTTTTTTTTTTTGAGGATCTTCGGTTGTTTTTATCGTTGTTTTTGTTGTTGACGAGAGGAGGGGTGGGTTTATTGGGGGTGGGGATGGAACGAAGCGCGAGTTCGTCGGGCGGAAGGAAAAGGAGGCGCGCGGGAGCGAAGCCGGCCGGCCGGATAAGCGAGCCGCAAGCGGAGCACTAGCGGCCTCGGACGAGCAGGGGTGTCGCCCCTCGAAAAAGCCCGGCGCCCACCCCCCTCCCCGCCCCGCACGGGGCCGGTATAAGGTAACCACCTCCCCCCCTTTCTCTCTCCCTCCATCTCGCATTGTTTCTTTCTTTTTCTACTCTACTTTACTCTCTCTGTTTCTCTCGTATTCTCTCTTTCTATTTCTGCTTTACTCTTTCTTTCGCTCTCGTGCTTTCTCTTTCTATTTCTGCTTTACTTTTCTCTCTCTCTCTCTATCTCTCTGATTTTATCTTTTTCTATTTTAATTTCTACTCACTCTCACTCTCAGTTTCACTTTCTATTTTCATTTGTTCTCACTTTCACTCTCTATTTCTCGTTTCTACTTTACTTTGCTCCCTCTCTCTCTCTCACCCTTTTTTACTATTTTGTCTCTAGCTCTCTCTTCTTCGTTCTCTCTTTCTCGTTTACTATCTTTTTATTTGTCTCGCGCCTTCGCTCTTTCTCTATCTCTCTCCTTCGCTCTCTCTCTCTCTCTCTCTCTCTTCCACAGTGCATTCGTCCGGTGTACAAGTACACACCGGCGTGCACACGAAAGTAAAAGTGAGAATGCCACCGGTGGGGTAGCGGCGGTGGTGTTGGTGAAGGCAAGGTGGTGGTACATGTACGTTCGAGGGGGCACATCCCGCGCGCCTATAAGAACATAGAGACTCTCGTGGTGCGCGATCGTGCTGCCGCATGGTGTATCCCCCCTTTCCGCGCGAGGGTGAATCGGGAGGGGGGAGGGGAATGCCCCTACTGTGTCCTTTTCGACTAGACACGCGCGCTTATAATGTTGCGCTTTTGCGTTCGCGACCTTAGGGTCGGTAACGTCGTTACCTTTACCCTCGCCACGCGAGCTTTGTTTACCCTTCAAAGATATACTGACTTTTTTCATCCGTTTGTTTTTGTTTTTTTTTCCTACATTTTTTTAAGGTTGTTTTTGAGGCTTTAATGGAAGTTTATGACTCGACGAGTAGCTCCACTTAAGTTAATTTATGAGTTTTATAAAGATATGGAGATTTTTTTTGTAATTGTTTGCTTTTTTATTAGCATTGTTTTTCGGGTTTCCCAAGTTGTCGAAAGATTATAAGTTTTTTAAGTACGTGGTGTTTTATAATTTTTTTTTCGTGTTTATATAAGTACCTGAATGACTAATTAAATATTAATTAAGATTATATATATATATATATATATATATAATAGCAATAAAGTATTAGTAATGCTTCACTACAAAATTGTACAAAAAAAAAATTAAACAATTTCATGCGAATGATAGCAACAGTAACAAATTCATCATACTTCTGTTTTTAACTTTTATTATTAATATTAATATAATATCTTATTGTGATTCTTAAAATTTAATTTTTAAATTATCAATAAGAATTAGCGAATTCTTTTAAAAACGTTTTTTTACTACCGCAATATTCAAATTTAACCAGTCCTCCATTGTCAATGAAAAAAAAAACTGCAATTATTATTGACGTTTTTATAGACCATGAAGTGGTAATGATTGATTTTCAAATCTTTACGAATCATTAGCATTCTGCAGTTCATTTTTTTACAGTTTACTATTTTTATCATAAAAAAGAATCTGCCGTCGCGCTTGCCATCTGGTCCCATTAAAAGTTCATGGTTCGACTGCTTAGCCTTCGGGTTAATGGTACGGCAATCAATTAATCATTACTTTTTAATGAATAAACATCCTTACTGTACACTAAATATAAAAGCGTCAGGAAATGCAGGCTGAGGACCATTAAAATCGATGCACGTACACGATTAGCGGAAAATCGCGTAAAGTACTTTTCCCTTCTCCATCGTGTCACTTGGTATGATCTTGATAGCGAGAAATCATTATTAGGCTATTAGTAAAACCTAATTTTTAATTATGCTATAAATTTTGTTTTTACGAAAAATATTTAACGTAGTTTTTATTGTTATTATTTTACGCGTGAATGAAAAGAGAAAAAGGACGTCTTAGCTTTTTCTAATCAAGGTGCGATTGAATAATAATTACTATCGATTGATAAGTGGATGTAATTAGGTAAACAATGTATATAATGGAAACGAAAATTAAAAGTATTTTGTGACAGATTCATATAGGAAAGTTTTTTCACAATTTTTTACATTTACGACAATTTAAGTGTACAACAAGTACGAAAAATAAAATTAATGGGTTCTCGCAACTTGGATTTAAAAGGTTTGTTAAAAATAAATAAAAATTTATATATTTTTTTTCTCAAATAAATTTAACCATGCAGCAAATTGATTATAAGAAAAATTATAAACAAACACAAAACCGTGCAAATACATTTGAAAATGTATCATACCCCATGAATCGCGAGGCTTGAATTCTTATATCTAATCCATGGTTACAAAGATGGCCTCCTTGTCCAGAAAAGTTCTGAAAAAAAATCTCAAATCATAATCTTATCGATGAAAAGCGAGGAATCGCCAGCAGCGCATCTCGACCACAAAGGAAGCTGACGACTATATAAAAAAAAATTGTCGATATCGTTAAATTTCCTCGCGACCCTTTGTTCCACACTCTCGAAGGTTCGGGCGTGTAATAACGGGACGCGAGTCGATCGCGCGAATCTGAGCCCGCGCGACTGCTTTGTGGTCCCCTCGATACGTGACGCGCGCAGACCATTCGGCATTAGCGGCACCCCCGGTCGCGTCTTCTCTAATCGTTCGACGTGCAATTAGGCGCGTGCATGCGCGTGATTATGCAAGCGACGTGGCTGAATTTTTTTTTTTTTTTTTTTTTTGACGATGTATTGCGTGAGTGATACTGATGATTGTTCGCCTTGTTAAGTATAGGTGTTGTTGTTTACGCAATTATGTTAATTTTGCGTTTTTTCTTTTGGTTGTAATTTGAGGACGGAATGAGTAATTCTGGAATGCTTGTTGTAAAATTTTTTGTTTTACAATTGAGGGACTATACATTTTTGAGGCAATCAATAAAAACGATATAAATGTTTATTGACCTTTTATTTAGAAGTATATGCAGCCTACAAATTTAAGACCATTTCATTAATTCATTAGCGCCGACACGGACATTTTTGGACACTTGATATTTCCGGGCGGATTAAAAAAAAAAAACGAGATCACAATATGTTTCTATAGGTAATTTAGGCGTAGAGTCAAGGTAATTTAGGTAGTTTAGGTAATTTAGATACCAGGTAATTTAGATTTAGGTAATTTAGATACCAGGTAATTTACGCGCAGGGTCAAATTGACCTCAGGAACCGATAGAGCAGCCAAAATTACCTGTGGAAACATGTTTTGATCTCCTTTTTTTTTTTTGTTAAATCAGCCTGGAAATATCGAGTGTCCAAAAATGGCCATGTCGGCACTAACGGGTTAAGTACATCAACAGAAAAAAAAATGAAAAAGAACAGTTTTTGTGCATACATATGCAAACCATTAAATTCTATTTTAGAGGAAGCTGCGCGGCAATAAATTGGTTTTTTAAGGTATAAATAGTTTTCCTTTCGCTAATGTTGCATCTTGATCCCTGGTGGATACAGTAACATCAATTTCATATGGACTATCACTATACCAGGAGAAATAAGCGACTATTGTGGTGCAGGGATTGGCCCCAAATCTATTTTTATCAACATGTTTTTCGCCCTAAAAACAAAACTTCCTTACGTTTCTTTGCACATGGATGAATTGTAAATTGACATGGATATGTGAATAAATGGTTTTTTACCAGCGTTATACCCATTATTCTACTTATTCCAAGTGCATCTCGTATGAGTTCTGCCATACTTCCTTTTTCAGTGTCATATTTAGGGTTCATAATGTCGGTCTTTTCCTTCGTATCAAAGATCCATTCGTCATGTCGATAAAATTGTACAGAGTACTCCAACTAAATCGTACAAAAAGATGTAATAAAACACATTTTAAACATTCCGAGAATTTCGAGAAGTCAAAAGCTTATTTCAATCAAACCATCAAAGAAATAAAATCTTCGAACATAACAGATCGTTTGATGTATTTTAAACATTTAATTGAAAAGGAGTAGCACTTTGATCTAAAAATCTCAAATAACAGACTTTAGCATGTTTTTCAAAACTAATAACTTTTTGCTCTGGCCAATTCACAGAAATTTACTATATTACCGCAAGATTGTAAAATCGGATTTTCTCAATTAGAATTTTGTGAAATATGCCATTTACGTAAGTTCAAAATTTTAAGTTAAAAGTGATTTAGTCTAAAACATTACTAACAAAAACGGCACTGCCAGGAACCATTTCCCAATTCACTGTATCGTACCACACACCCTCACTTTCTCGATGACCAGGTTTAATAAAAGAATTGTTCGTTATATCGAAACCTCTCAGTAAAACCTTGGTACAATGTGAATACTAGAAACAAAAAAATATTTATAAAACTTTATAAAAATTATTTATAATATTTTATAAAAATTATTTATAATATTTTATAAAAATTATTTATAATTCATTACTCAAAATGAAATGAGTCTATTAGACATCAGTTGTATCAATCGTAAGTATATTATAGTTATTGTATGTCAGTTGATTTTATAAAAAAAAATTCTATGACAGGATATACACTGGGAAAAATTATTTTTAAAATTTATTAGAATTATAGTAAAAATTACTACAAATTATTGCAACGCGGAGACGTAGTGGAGTTTGATCAATTTTATCGTCTTTTTTTTTTAATAACTTGTAAATATTTAACAATTTTTAAATTACATTATTATAAAAATTATAACTCCCAAATAAAAATTACTACACTGAAAAAAAATTTGTTAATTTTAATGAAATGATTTACTTGAATAGTACTTATTAAATATTTCTTTGAATCAAGTAATAATTTCATTAAAACTAAATGAATTTATTTGTTTCTAAATAAATTTAGTAGCTTCAAAAAAATAATTTTTTAACGCAATAAAATATTTAATAAGTACTATTCAAGTAAATCATTTTCTTAAAATTAAAAAATTTGTTTTCAGTGTAGATGTAAAGAAACGGTGCATTAACTATTAAGCCATCCACAGGATTTTTGTCGGTAACGACACTCGCGCATTAAAGAGCAGAGGTGTCGATTATTTTTAATGGTCGAAACGCGGGCCTCTGATTGGTCCTAAAACTCGGACGACAAAATTTGAAGTTTCCTTCAAGTCGAAATTACAAATGATAATAGCAAAGGTGAACTTGAAAACAATTGCCCATTGTGAGTTGTATAATGTTGCTCACCTATCATTTGAGTGGCTAAATTTTGCTAATTATATGTTTGAAAAATTGCAGAACAAAAACTAGAACTGCATTCTTCAAATTTTATTTAACTTGTATAATTTTATTTAACTTTATTTGTATAAAGATTAATAACAAAAACTTTCAACTTAATTTTTAACTGCAATTGAAGGGCGCGAAGAAGCTTTTTTTATTATACAGGGTATGTGTATTATTTTATTGAATTTTTAAAAAGTACTAATTCAGTGAATAAGAATATGGGATTTTTATACTGTGGAGTTATGCGATTTATTTATAGGTAAAATTCACGCTGAGAAAAGAATATTGTAAAAATTACTGTTTGTGTGTTGCCTCGACTGTACACTGATAGAAAAGATTCTTTAACCCAAAGTCTTCGCGGCTTTAAATAATAATTTTGTCATGGTATTTGAAATAAAGAAGTATGCATTAGCATTGAAGAAATATTTCTTAATAGTTAATGCGCGAGTGTCGTTACCGACAAAAATCCTGTGGATGGCTTAATAGTTAATGCACCGTTTCTTTACATCTACACTGAAAACAAATTTTTTAATTTTAAGAAAATGATTTACTTGAATAGTACTTATTAAATATTTTATTGCGTTAAAAAATTATTTTTTTGAAGCTACTAAATTTATTTAGAAACAAATAAATTCATTTAGTTTTAATGAAATTATTACTTGATTCAAAGAAATATTTAATAAGTACTATTCAAGTAAATCATTTCATTAAAATTAACAAATTTTTTTTCAGTGTAATACCTACGCCTTTGGGCTATATTAAATGCGCACGGCTTTATATTAAAGACACTGGCTTCGGATCAAAGGATCTTTTCTATCAGTGTAGATTAAATTATCGGATAAAAATTACCATACCCTACAGTAAAATTTTTCATTTCATTTATTTCTACGGAAATTTTTTCATAAATTTATATGCAATAACAATAACTGCTTAAGGTACAAATATTAAGGATATTCTTAAATTATATCTGTAATAGCACGTAATTAAACACAATCCATCTTACATTGTACTTTTTATTTCGAGGATGATTTAAAGAAATGCATTACATTGAGAAATATAACATATATATTATTATTTTTATATTTATTTGTATATATTCTGCAAATTTTTGACTCGTTCATTAAGTAGATCCTCAGAAAATAAGGATAAAAAAATAGTTTTTTTAAGGTATCCATAGATTTCCTTTCGCTAATGTTTCCTCTTTATCCCTGGTGGATACAGTAATTTGAATTTCATATGGATATTCGGACCACCACCTGTAATAACCGACTATTGTGGTGCAGGGTTTGGCTGCAAATCTATTTTTATCAACATGTTTTTCGCCCTAAAAACAAAACTTCCTTACTTTTCCTTGCACATGGATGAAAGTGTAAATTGACATGGATATGTGTATAAATCGATATTTACCAACGATATACCATTTCTTCTACTTATTCCAAGTGCATCCCGCATTATTTCCGCCATACTTCCTTTTTCAGTGTCAATATTATTGTCGAGAATGTCGGCATTATTCTTTGCACTAAAGGCCCAATTTCCATTTTTAAGATGTCGTATATAGTAGTCCACCTAAATCGTACAAAAAATGTAGTAAAACACATTTTAAACATTCCGAGAATTTCGAGAAGACAAAAGCTTATTTCGATCAATCTCATATTTTAAACATTTAATTGAAAAGGAGTAGCACTTTGATCTAAAAATCTCAAATAGCAGAGTTTAGCATATTTTTCAAAACTAATGACTTTTTGATATGGCTAATTCACAGAAGTTTACTATATTTCCGCAAGGTTATAAAATCGGATTTTCTCAATTAGAATTTTGTGAAATATGCCATTTTCCTACGTTCAAATTTTTAACTAAAAAATGATTTAGTTTAAAACGTTACTAACATGATAAAAAAAAGTACTTAAATGTGTTACTAACTTTTACGGCACTGGCAGGAATCATTTCCCAAATCACGGTATCGTACCACACATCCTCACTTTCTCGATGACCAGGTTTAACAAAAGAATTGTTCGTTATATCGAAACCTCTCAGTAAAACCTGGGTACAGTGTTCATACTAGAAATAAAAATAATTATTTATAAATTTATCAGACGTCAGTTGTATCGATCGTAACTATTATAACTTTTGTATTTCAGTTGATTTTATAAAAAAAAAGTTTTTCTATGACTCCCTTGAAGCATTTACATTAAGCGTAGGTGCAGGATGTAAAAGTGCAAGATTTTAAAAAGATTTTAGAATGTAAAAATGTTAAAAAAATATTATCAGTATCCACAATAATATCAAATGTTTTAATATAATTTATTTTTTTATTAGTAATTTAATATACGAAATGTTTTAATACATCTTCAGATCCATTTGCGATGTTTGAGGCCAGAACGATTAACAAAATGAAAAGGATTAACTTCATTGTAACACGAAATTAAATTTTTTGTTAGAAAAAAAACGTGGATGAAGACGGTAGGATTCAGTTACTACTGAAGTCCTCTACGATACGTTTTTCTTCTGTTAGCGTTTAATATTGACGTATACTAATCATTTTTACGATAATAATAATCGTCAATGTTAAACCCATTATTTCAAGCAATTTTAGTTATATATTTTTATAATTATATATGACACTTGTACAATTAAACTAGTGACAAAGTAACGAAAACTTATTTTGCACGATTAAAATATTTTTTTTTTAATTTTTCATAAATTTATATGCAATAACAATAACTGCTTAAGGTACAAATATTAAGGATATTCTTAATTTATATCTGTAACAGTACGTAATTAAACACAATCCATCTTACATTGTACTTTTTATTTCGTAGATGATTTAAAGAAATACATTATATTGAAAATAAGAACATATACGTAGATTTATGAAAATTATATACCCTGCAAATTTAATACCAGTTCGTTAAGTAGATCCCCAGAGAACAAAATGAATAAGAATAGTTTTTGTGCTTACATATGCAATCAAATTATTTTTTTATTTTTGCTGCGTGGCAACAAGATGGCAGCTGTTTTTTTAAGGTATCCAAAGATTTCCTTTCGCTAATACTTCCTGGTCATATGGACACTCGGACCACCACTTGTAAAAAGCGACTATTGTGGTGCAGGCTGCAAATCTATTTTTAGCAACATGTTTTTTGCCCTAAAAACAAAACTTGCTTAATTTTCCTTGCAAGTGGACGAAAATGTAAATTGACATGGATATGTGAATAAATCGATCTTTACCAACGATATACCCATTTTTCTACTTATTCCAAGTGCATCTCGTATGAGTTCCGCCATAGTTCCTTTTTCAATTTCAGGATTAATTTCGACAATGTCGGTGGATTCCTCTACAAAGACCCACTCTCCATTTTCTTAGTATTGTATATAGTGCTTCAGCTTAATCGTACAAAAAAATGTAATAAAGCACATTTTAAACATTCCGAGAATATTGGGAAAAAAAGCTTATTTCAATCAATCTATCAAAGGAATAGTACCTTCGAACATAGTAGCTCGTTTGATGTATTTTAAACATTTAATTAAAAAGGAAAAGATTTATTTAAAAATCTCAAATAACAGAGTTTAGCGCGTTTCCCAAAACCAATGCTTCAGGGGATGCTTATCTTAATTTTCGCGCTCTACTATACCGACGATTTTCTCTATTCTCTGCTAACCTCTAAGGCAAGTTTGATTTTTCAAATAATTTAGAAACGGCTTTCTTAATGGCTTAGAGGTTAGGGAAGAATATAGAAAATCGTCGGTATAGTAGAGCACGGAAACTAAGGTAGGCATCCCCCTACCACAAATATACAAAAGTAAAGCACTGGATCAGTTCTTACGAACACTACTTTCTACAAACTTGGATGCAACTGCAATTCTCTTTGCGTGGTTCATTCAAAAAGAGAAAAAAATTTTCGGTGTACTTAAACAAGACGTTAAAATAAGCGAAGCAGAAGCGCATTTTACGCGGCGTACGCTTTCAACTTAGAAAAACTTTAAACGCAAAGGTTTTTCCGTTATTGCGCTCTTATACAATGCCTTTACATGGGAGCTGCATTTAGGAGCGAAAAAAGCTTGTCCGCCCGCATCCTTGAGCGAAACGGGCTAAGGCAAAAACACGGCGACGGAATAAAATCCGAGTTTCAACGTTGTTTAAAAAGTTAAATTTAAACACGCAAGTGTGCTTACTTCGAGGGTTGCGCCTGGAAGAAAGTCTTAAAAGTTTCGAAGAATTGAGAGGGAAATTTGAATGAAGCTTTTTGTTTTCGCGTAAAAATGAAGTAATCGCAGTTCTGATCAATTGAGTTTCTTTGAAATCGAAAGAACTGTTCTTTTTTTTTCATTTTTTATAATATATATCGATCATTTTGTAAGTAAAATTTAAACTTACTTATATGTGTGTATAAGCAGTTTTATATTTTATTAATTATAAATATTCAAATTTTAGAACATGTTATAGCATCTATTACGATCATTATTATGTCGAATGATAATGATTAATTGATTCTTTTTTCGTAATATAAGTAATAAAAATTAAATATTGTTTCAATTATTTCATTCGTGCGTTGAGGAGTACAATTTAAATAAGTAGGCTTAAAGTATAATTAAACAGAGCTAATTTCAATTGTCCTTTTCAGTATTTAAATTTTTTAGACTTCGTAGATATAATGCAACAGAAAATTTATTTATTTATTTAAATCTTCTTCCTCTACGGGGAAAGCATAGAAAATCACATCCACTTGCATCACTTTCTTTTTATCCATCAATGAAAAATCGTGATCCAATAAATGCAATCCACCGTACAAATAAATTAAACCTAAGCCGTAATCCCATCCGAACTTTCGTTAAACCGCCACATCAGGAATAAGTAAGCCACCCCGAGTAGCATTAAATCTAAAAAAAAAAAGAAGCAAATACACGAGAAAGCTCTATACACTCTTCGAAAAATAAGAATCGCCTCTCCTCCAATAATCCAGTACCCCGCACTAAAAAAAATCCCAAAGAAAAAGTGTATGCGCGTGTCCCTACTTCAAGACTCCTCCTACGTAAAAAAAATTGTAAAATATTTATACAACTCTTATAAAACTTACATATCCATTTTTTTATAAAACAAGTTTCATATTGTATAAATATTTTACAATTTTTTTTCTCGTGGGCTCCTTTTGTCCCGAAAATCCATCGAATTCGTAAGCTCATTCTTCGCGACAATTTTGACGCGCTTAGCATACAAACGCGCGGGGATTACGCCTACATCAAATTTTCCGCGCACCACGTCGTTTGCACAGCCTGCGGAACGCGCCGCGGCCGCTTTATCATCTGCCGAGAGGCGGACCAGTTTTATTATCTGGCGGGCTTATGCTGCTTCAGCCGCGGGCCTTCTTCGCTTTTAAAGTTGCTCGCCGGTTAAAATTATGGTGCCCCGGCGGCGGCGCGCAGCGGAGAGTCGGCCTTTATCGCGGAATTTTCGGAGCGCCCCTCGGCAATTCGCGCCGGATTGTATATAGGACCGGAAACGTCCGGGCATTGACGGGCCGTGACGCGCGCCGGGAGAAAATAGGCGTTGGATGTGGATGGCGTTTTATGCACGTGTTGCCGGGAGGCGGTGCTAATAATCGCGGCGAGCGGCTGTGGGTTATAATTGTCCGTTTCTTTAGTGCAGTGGTAGAGTCACTTTTTTTTCGGGTTTTGCAGTGATATAAATGAATTGGAGCTGAGTTAAGGAGGTTCTACTGACACGTTATTACGCAGAGAAGAAGGAGTTTTTATTGTTTCGGAGTAGTAATGTCTGATAGACTGGAGAAAGTGAAAGTACTTTGCAAAATTAGAAGAGTTAACATTTTTTACAGTTGATATTAATCTACAGGAGGGTAGATTTCGCAGTTCTGTAAAGCAGATTAAAGTAGATTTTACTCTAAAAGTTTCCAAAAGTAGTTTTGACATAGATCAGTGAAGTAGATTTAAAGTCGATCTTTCTCTAAAAATGTCCGAAAGTAGATTTGACATACATCAGTAAAGTAGATTTAAAGTAGATCTCCCTCTAAAACATTCCAAAAGTAGATTTGTCATAGATCAGTAGATTTAAGTAGACTGTACCCTACAGAAAACTAGATTTAAGTAGATTTTACTCTACAGAAAAGTAGATTTAAGTAGATTTTACTCTATAGAAGACTAGATTTAAAATAGATCTTACTCTAAAAAAATTCCAAAAGTAGATTTGGCATATATCAGTAGATTTTACTCTACAGAAAAGTAAATTTGGCAATTCTATAAAGCAGATTAAAGAAGATCGTACTCTACAAATTTTTAAACGTAGTTTAAGAACTTCTGTAAGGGAGATTAAGGCAGATTTTACTCTACAAAAAAGTAGATTCTTAGTTGTAGATCAATTATCCGTAGAACCTCCTTTAGAACCTTCTCTGATATAAGGACTTTTGATGCTTCAGTAAAGCTGTCAACTGAAATTTGTTTTCAATGAGATTATTTACTTAGGAACTGGATTTAAAAAAAGATGTGCTGATTTATTCATATGCATGAAGAGGCAGCGATGATGATTAATTGAATAAAAATTTCATGTGCGATAACGCGGGACATAAAGTACGCTCATTGCCAGTTTGCACACTTCGCAAAGAATTTTTTTGCTCATTAATCACCGTCACCTCTAATTATATGCAAATATAATTCAAAACGAGTGCGACGTATAAATGTAACTCATAACGAGTGTGATGAATAAACGTAATTCAGAATAAAAGCGACATGCAAATTGTTATTCAAAATGAGCGCGGTGTAGATAAGTATACAAATGCAAAAATTACGGTAAAATTTCCCGTAAAAATTACATAGGAAAACGTAATTGTAGGATGGTCGGAAATTTTTACGAGAAAATAAATGAAATCTTGAACGAATTCGGCAAATTTAACTGCCCAATAATATTTTGCGCTTATGGTCCAAATACCTGCTAATTAAAAATGTAAGTACACTTACTCCCTGCTCTTTATGCCTTTGTCTTACCCTGGCGTTATTAATTTTACGTAATATTTCATACTGGATAATATATTACAAGCAACTTAAACTTATCACTATTATCGACCACCACCGGTCTAATCGCTCAGGGCAAATTTACAGTTTCGAATTAACGAGATTCAATAAATCAAAACTATACAACGCGCATAAAAATTTACCCTGTCCAATTGTTCCATCAACAATTTTGATTTGTGCACCATTAGAATTTATCTCCAAGCAAAAAAAAAACAATTATAATATTACTTTTATTCAATTTCTCATCGTTCAATCGTCGCATTCCTACAATTTAACTCTGGTTAAATAAATAAATAAATAATAATTAATAAATTAATAAATAACACGTTTATTCAATTTCTCAGCATTCAATCATCGCAGTTTGGCGAACCAGAATCGATCCAACTTTACGTCCGCGCACTTCGTTAAACCATCCGCTCTTGTTTTAGGTTAGCAAACGGCGCGCCGTATATTTTGAATCGCATAACGACACTCATCTATACCCGCCTCGCTTCATTTACAAGAAAGCCTCCTTGCGCTCTCGCAGCATCTAAGCAATAAATATTTTACGGCACACGTTGTAACCATGAATACTTCAACCTCGACGTCGCTCAAAGCACAACCCCCAGTGTCTTCACGAACGCGTTACCGTATAACATCGTAACGATTCTTTTATTTTTTTTATTTTTTTTAATGATAATCCAGCCTCCACCAGCGAAAGAAACGATTAGAGAGAAGCTCCGAAGGGGTATAAGTCGAAGGAAAAAAAAAGGATACCCGGAGGGTGATACTACCGGTACGGGTTCTCGGGCAATAAAAGCCTCGTAAATCAGCTGGAGTAAGTATCGAGAGCGGCATCGGCAGCCTCGCGCCGAATAAAGGCACGAGGCGCTCCCGTGAATCGCAGGTGCCTGCGATCGGTTTAAACGAAGCCCCGCGCGGCGCGAAATACCGAGGGACCGATGGCAAAAAATTGCATCAAATATTTACCATCGGGGGAGGGGGAGACGCGCGTGACAAAGGGGCTGACGGGGTGTCAAGTCGAGGGTGAGGCTCGAGAGGCGGCGGGACCTCCAATCATGGCGAGTGGCTTGCCAGGCTGAAAGTCGCGCAGAAAAAAGCAGGAACTGGGAAAAAGGAGGAAAAACTGACCGGATCCGCAGGAAGGTTTTTCACCAGTCCTTATATCCCGAGAGAAATTTCCAAGAAAATTATCGTCATTTTTTACATTTTTGGACTTGTCTGTGTATTATTTATTTATTTATTTATTTATTTATTAATAAATTTAAATTTATGTCAAGATCTGATAGAAGGTAATTTAAATTTATGTGCATGATTGTAGAAAGTAGTTTTCGTAAGAACTGATCCAGTGCTTTAATTTTGTATATTTGTCGTAAGGGAAAGCCTATGTTAATTTCCGTACTCTACTATACCGACAATTCGCTATATTCTCTGCTAGCATCTAAGGTAAATTTGATTTTTCAATTAATTTTGAAATCGCTTTCTTAATGGCATTCCTGAATGCATCAAAACATCATTTATAATTCGTAGAATGTGCGTAGACTTCTATTTTGGCTGATTTCAATTGGAATTGAAAAATAAGTCGGTATTTTCACACAACCACTAAAAACTAAGAACAAAATCTACGCTAATTACACTCCGCTCATCTGATTCCTTTTAATTCAGTCAACCAACAAAATTAAAACTATCGGTTCAATCTACAAAAAAAAAGAAGTTAATTATTCTTCCCCAGTGGAAAAGGAACAGAGAGAAAATCGGAAGAGAATCCTCTGAAATTAGCAAAACGAAAGGAGAAAAGAAAGGAGAACGAAGCGCCTCGATTTAAAGAAAAAATTCTCCGTTCGCTCGAGAGAAGCGTTTTATCGACAGACTCCTCATCGCCTGGCGTTGGCGCGACCCCTCCTCCCAAAAATACGATTCTCAGGCCGTTTGAGAATAATCGAGCCTCCGTGGGGCCTCCTCCGTCCCGCCGCGTCTTCATTTGCTGAATCAACATCGCGTGCACTTAATGAAGCGAGAGAAGAGGGGGAGGGGGCGAACGGCGACCTCCTTTACTTTTTCGCCGAGACTTTCGACTTTTGTTGCTGAAATATCGGTGCGCGGGCACTAATTTCACCCTTTCGCCGCGGGTCTCGAGATGCAAATTGACGGATGCCGCTTCTCGAACTGGACCGCCGCTCCGAACTGTAATTACGGATTGGAAAGTCGTCAAGGTGTTTTCAAGGTGTTCGCGAGTTTCGAAATGCTTTTGTCTAATTTCGCGCTTCAATGACACTAAGCGTAAGAAGGCAAAATCACCCCTTCAAAAAAAAAGAGGATCCGTGAAGGCAAAATCACCCCTTCAAAAAAGAAGTCAAAAGGAAAAGGTTTAGGCTTGTTAAATTAGCCTAAACGAATTTTCCCAGCAAAGGCTAAACCCCTCCCCCTCCACCGTCGTAATATAACGCGTTTAGCGTCGTGGATTCGTCAACGTCGTCGCCTATTAAAACGCGTGCCTCGGGGTCCCTGCCCCCTAATGCGGAGTGATATGCCGACGAAGTCGGTTTTGCACGCACTCGCGCTTTTAATTTCGATTACGCGCGGGACTGAAGGAAGCAGCCTAATTCCGGCGCATTAAGGGTCTTTGATTGCGCGCCGCGCGGCGTTATAAATATTAATGAAGGTCCGGGCGCACGTTGAGTGGAAAGTTTGTCGGAGAAATTTCGTATACACAAACAAATTTGGCCCCGTGGAGCTGGACGCGCGCAGAGCTGCAGGTGGCGCGTTAATAAAGCCTCACCCCCTCACCACCCCCTCAATGTGTATGCAGAGTACGTGCATAGCCACGCTTGTAACGAGCTGGAAATTAAGCGAATGTTGCTCGGATTTTCGCCGAAATTAGCCTTTATATTCCGTGGCTTGACATTTTTTGGTTGCTTTTTTTGAAGCGAATTAATTTACAAGGGGAAATTTTGCAGGGCTCGCTTCTTGCTGGCTGATGATTCGGTGAAAATTGCTGGAGTTAACGGGGTTACTCGAAATTAAAATCTCATCCTGAAAATTACTTGGAGCAGTGCACCTTCGTTTTTAACGGGGAGTAGACGCATGAGTTTCTAATTAATTCAGCGCGGTGTTTTAAGGGGGTTGTACCCCTAAAAATTCTTTTTTGTAAAATCAATTAATTTTAAAAATTTATAGTAGTTTGTGGAAACTGCATTTGATGTTATAATCTCTTAAACTCTAAAGTCATTTTATCTTCAGTAATTTCTATCGAAAAATTCTCTCAGTGTACACAAATGTACAATCAATAATAAACAAATGAATTCTAAATAAAATCCAAATTTCCTCTTTCCTTATACAATAAAAATGAATAACACGTAATACAAGAAACTCAATGCATCTTTTAATATAAGAAATCCTCGGCAAGTTTGTATACAATTTAATTTGAAACAAGAGCCTAGAAAACGAATATTATAATTAAACTCGGACTTTCTTCGATAATTATAAACTTGAATTTCCCCACTGGCGTTCAGCGGCAGTTTGCGGCATACTTTCAGCCCGTGCGAGAGGAATTCTTTGTGCGCCGGAATTTCATCGAGAGCCAGTTATGAATTTTAAACGCGCAACAAGCACGATGATAGTGCACATTAAGCGCGCGGCGAGAGTAGGGGGCTTCGCCCCTTGAAAGCGGCGTAAAAAGCGAGAACACCGTGTAGAAGAGAATAATGAGAAACGAAATTGAGTGTAAAACAAAGAAGATGAAAAAGCGAGTTTTCGGCCTGGTCGAGGTTGTCCCCTATATGTACGGCAAAAGGCACGAAATTAATTTGAGCGGCGAAATAATTAGCGCCATGAGGGGGTGGATTGCCGGCCGCTGGACGCCCGGAAGACGGGGTGTACAAGTGCAGTTACTCCGGCGATAATCAATTTACATTTACGGGACGACTGCTGGCTATGAATAATAATCAGCGAATTTTAGGTGGAAAGACCGTATTGTTATGGAAATGCCGAGGAACGAACCTTCGGTGTTTTTCCTTTTTTTTGTTTGCGAAGTATCTGTAGTTGGCAAAATTTTATGTTTCATTAAGGTGGTTTCAATTCTTTCACTCAACAGAAATATTGACAATTTTCAGTAAATTTCAACCAGATTGTGATGCAGTTTTTAAAAATACACTGCGGCCTTTTACTAGCATATTAAAAAAAAATTTAATTTAGATAGAAGTTATAATTTAATGAATGACGACAATAAATTTTGTTTCCCCCGGTCCTCTTTAATAATAAAATGATAAAAAAATGATAAAAAAATGATAAAAAGAAAAATTTGTAAATCCAAAATAAATATACAGCAGTAAGCTGTTTCCTCGAAATTTACGCCCGTAGTACTGGTGACACATTGAACTTACTAGTGACTCACGATTCCCCGGAAGTTCATTAATCCTCTGTTCAGTACAGTGACCAGCGAACTCGGTCATTCCGAGAAAAATCTTCCGCAACCCCAATATCCTTTAACATCCATTCAAATGAGACAAGCCAACGTGCACCAAGCAGATCGTCAATTTTCTCCCTCTGCGGAAACGTCCGACCGTCCCACAAAGCCAAAAAAAAAATACAAAATAAAAAGACTCGCACTTATTACCATTGCGTACTTCACCGAACTCGCGAACTTCGAGGCGTTCGTACACTGAGAGGAAAAATTTTACAAAAATTGCGATTGTGTTTAGGCAAGGAGTGACAGTCTTATCAATTGAGAATTTTTTATATGCAAAATAGTACCTTTTAGTACCTGAAATTTAAAAAAATTCTTATTTTAATACCAAGAATTGCTATTTTGAGTACCAACAATTGTTATTTTCCATACTAAAATTTCTCGCTTGTCAAGACTGTGTCACTCCTTCCGCAATCACAACAGTAATGTTTCTTAACTTTTTTCTTTCGGTGTACGCACAATGCACACGGGAGACCGACGGGAAAAAATAGTCAGGCTCGTCCCTAATTCACGAAGGCGCGCGTCTCTTGCACAAAGGGCGAGGCGACCGCAGCCGCGGACGAGGAAAAAGGAAAAAATCAAGAGTACAGAAGGGACCACTTCTTGCACTCTCGTCCTCAAAAAAAAAAAAAAAAAAACGAGGGGAGTAACCGTCCAGGGGGGGGGGGGCTAATTTACGGCTGGAACGAATCGGCGGCCTTGCGATTTGTCGTCGCCGGGTTGAGCGGATTGCGCTCGCGCAAAAAGCGGAGGCCACAGGCGCCCGATAAAGTTCAGCCGCCTAATGGGAAAATAATCCGGGCCTCTGCGGGCGAGCGGAGCGCGCCTCGGGAAACTCGCGCCTGTCTATATGAGTTTGATCCTGCAGGATGCGTGTGTGGTGTGTGTGCGTGTGTACGATATTGCGTCGGAGCATCGAGATAAGAATGAACCCTTGGCCCCGTGCGGGGATTAAAGTCCGGCGATCTTTTTGACACGCGCACCGATCGCCTTGTCTTATATGCCATCATCCCCTTCGGTGCCTCTTGTCTCCAGACGCGACTCTCCACCCTCGGTACCACATCCGAGGGAGTCGCGAGTTACGACATCCATTTAGAAGAACCCCCAGTCAGTGTGTATGTGTTCATGTGTCCGTATGTGCATGCGTGCGAGTGTGCGTGTATGTAGTGTGCATGCGTGTAATAATTGGTAATTTTTCATAATAATAAAATAATTTTTTTTGCAACATATATATCAGAAGAAATATTTACTCAAAATTAATAATTAATAATAATGACGCAAGTAGATAGATGTGTGTGTATCTGTGCGTGCGCTTGTGTGTATATATTTTGTGGTGTGTGATTGTGTATGTGTACGCGTGTGGGTGTACGCGTGTGTTCGGGAGGCGGCAAGGTACCGGGGGGCTTTGATCAGGCGATTACGCTTTTTCCTTATCGGTCCTTGTTCGCGACGCTCTGGGCGGTAACCCGCCGGAGCTTTGACGGTAGTACCGTGCGTTTTTTTTTTTTTTCGAGGGGTCCCAGACGCTCTCGCGCGCCGTCGCGCTGTGTCAACTTACGAGTTTATTTTGTCGGAGTGCCCTTGGGAATGTTTCGCCTCGTTGGGTACGCGATGCACTAAAAAATGCTTCACTTGCGATTTTTACAATTTGAGAGGAAGCAGTTTTTTATTTACTGCGGACTATGGTGTGTGATTTTCTTTTCGCTCGATTTAGCTAGTCTCGTGTTAGAAATTAACGCGTCGATGTATAAGAAATATTAGAGAAGATAAAAAATTTTTTTGTGTCTCTTTTTGACGTTTTTTTTTTTAATAAAGAATAATTTTTTGCTTGTAGCAAATGAATTTGAGTTTAGTTGAATTCAATTTGTAATGATTGCCAGGGCAGTGTAAAGAGGAAGATCGAAAAATTGAATTCAAAACGTTTTACTGCACCTCATGGTACTTGAACGCTTCAATATGAGAAAAAGGTCTTCTGTATATATTAAATAATTCATTTACAGAAAATTTATTATACTGGCAAGTGTCAGTAAAAAAGAACATGAATTTGATATTCCCTTTTATCTTTATTTGATACTCACTTTTTTACGCGGAATATTCTTCCCATTTCTTTTTTTTTCATAAAATTTACATCAACTTCACCTGAGGATTCAAGAAAGGAAGCATATAATAGTCGAGAATTCAATCTTCTCACCGTCGAGTATATAAAAATCAATAGAAATAATTTTCTTCCAAAAACTTTCACGTAGCGTTCAGACTAAAATTTAATAATAAAAATAAAATTTTTATACGTCAATCTGTAAATACTACCATTTATAAATTAATTAACAGCGAGATGTACGTTTCAATAAAACCAACAAAATTGCATTTATCAAGGATAAAAATAAAACTTTTTTTGGCACAATGCAGATGAAACATGACTATCGATTATTTTGTCATTTTTTAAAAGGAAGGCAACCGATTTGCCAGAATTTCGTAATTGACGTAGCAAAAATCTGGTTCTAAAGTCGCGCTCAATTTTTCCGCGATCAAACAAACTTAGCGAACAAAAAAAATGGCGAATCGGCTGACTAGACGTTAGAAAAACAAAGTCGCTTTAACACGGCGCATAAAACAAGCATCGATCATCCCGGGCACCGCCTATATTGAGTTTCCCCGTGCAAAACGAAAATCTCGAGTCATCCAGTTTCTCCCCTGGCGACTTCTAAGGCATCCCGAGGTCGATATTCATATATAATGCGCATAAAGCTGCAAAAAGCACGAGGCGCACCGCTGCATCACGAGATAACGCCTGTACCGATTACTCCGCTCAGATTGCAATCTGCTGACTCGTTACGAATTACGGCGATATATGTTTATTAATTTATTTTTTTTTTAATGACTTTTTAGAAAATCATTTCTTCGGTATAGGCTGGATTTTATTTACTGCTTACGATGGTTGCCGTTAGAATTGTTTTTAATTATTGTCAATCTGTAGATTGAATCGTAGATACGAGCATGATACCCTTGCCGTAGGTGTAATTAAACGATAAAATTGTATTTTTATTAATAATTATCAGTGGTTTCATTTCAATATCGTATATTTCTAATACGTATAATTATTATGTCGATATGTTTTCCACTTGCACTACATTTACATATTCATTTATTTATTTATTTAGTAGGATACTGTGGGAAATAATAATTTAAAAAATGATAAACAAAAATACATATAAACTAATAATAAATTGGAATTCTTTTCCTTCATCATTAGAAGTCATTAGTTGATCTATTGTTTTATTGTATTTATATTTTTCTGAAAATGTATATATATATACATACATACACAGTGATAAAAAAAAACCACTAGTATAGTCATGTAGAGGATGAAATTCTAAACACTTTTGGCCTTTTGGCATTTTGCGGAATTTTGGATAATTACAGAGTTATTGTTAATTAAAAATTAAGATAATTATCCAATCAGCGTTCGATGACCCCTGCACGGTTCTCCCCCCCCCCCTATCAGCACCTGCTCGAGCGTTGATTGGACAATAATCTTAGTTTTTAATTAACAATAACTCAGTAACTATCAAAAATTGCGCAAAATGCCAAAAGGCCAAAAATGCTTAGAATTTCACCCCCTACTCGACTGTACTATTTTACCGAGTGTTCTTTTGATCACCGTGTATAATAATTAAAGAATTCAAAGTGCATTCTTCTTTGTTAGAGGCGACGATATAACTGGCGAGTCCTCACGTCAAACCAGACTCCATCGTCTACTTATATACACATATATACATATATATTCACGTGTATATCCACATCCCGTGGAAAGAGCAAAGGCCGGGCATAATACTGGACGGAGCAGGTCGTCTAATCGGATTAGCATCAAGACGGACGGATTAATATCGCTCGGCCTGGAAATGTGTAACCCACGAAGGGATCCTTCGAAGCAAAAGGAAAGCGCCGATCCTGACGCTTCTCGCTTTATTTCATTTACATTCGTTTATTCGCTTTATTTATTTTGTCGCGGGGATTAACGCTTCTCGTTTTATTGCGGCGGTCGTACACGCGAGCGCGGCGACTGGATGAGCTTGTAAATGCTCTCCCGCGGGCGGGATGGATATCGGATAGGCGCGAGGATCTAAGTGAATATTTCTTTGGAGCTGCTAAGTGCGCGCACTTTGCAGCTCGCTTTATCCATGCTGCGTAATGAGGGGCAGGCCATCCTTTTTTTTATTTCGTACTTACGCTTTAATCTTCGCGGTATTATTGAGTCGCGAAGTAAAAGTGCTTTGATATTTATTGTGATCCTGTTTGCGCGATCAACGGTGTTTATTTTTTAATTTCTTTTTATTGAAGTTTTTCTTTTGACAACAGCGGTAGCATGGGTGGAGAAGTTGTAGTAACAATGAGAGAACAATATTTTAAAAATTACTATCGGCGATTCACACTGAAAGTTCTTTTTATCATGAGAAGTTATAATATGTTTATTAATTTGGTGTAATTGAAAAAAAAAACAATATTGTGTGAATTTAATATTTTTTTTTATTCTAAATTATTTCGAAAGTACAATATTTACATTTTCACATTTATATATACGCTCGAGATTAACATTATGACAATTTAATTAAGATATCGTTTTTAGACGTTCAAAACTCAAAATGTTTGTCCTGGAGTGTGGTCGAGTGATTCATCTGTCATATCCGTCGAGATCTCAACTTCGTTGCAGTCATAATAGTACATATCATTTTCCAAAAGATCTGTAGCCAATTCACAGGGTCGAGGCGATGCTTCCAGATGCTCAGAATCTTCAACATCGGATGGTAGATCGTTCAAGTCAATTTCTTGATTCATATCTTCTTCAGAAAGTTGATCCTCCGGAATGAACACGAACATCACGTCGTTCTCGCAGAATCCAAGCTTCGTCCAGTCGATGCTGTTAACGTCGCCCTCAACTTCTGCGTAGTACAAATATTGCTGAGGAGCTTCCATCACTTTGCTGACAATTTCCTTTGTTTCAAAGGGGAACAAACACTTCTTTGCAGACATGAGATCACGTTTCCTGAGTGAGGAACGTTCCTGCTTGAAAATCTGATGGATTTCTGGCTCTGGAGTAAAGGATCTCAAACCAACAGTGCACTGGTCACTGGACAACTGTTGTTTCTTCGGTGAAATGGTCCTGGTTGCCATGTTGAGTGTGTTTAATTTGAAGACAACTTAGATGATCAAAGTTATAGACTGAACTGATGACTGGCGATGGTGTTGAACCTTTCAGACCGACGGCACGATTTCGATTCACTGACCCAGACAAGAACAAGTCAAATTGCATGTCCCCATCATATTACCCCCTCCCTCTCCTCTCCCCTTACTTAATGGAATTCGTCTTAAAACTTTTGCGCTATTGGTCAGCGCAAATTATTAGTGGGGGGGGGGGGGGTTCCCTCGTTGTATTTCTCAGAATTAACATTTCAAACGGTAACTCATTAAGTGCTGCAGAAAAGTCATTAAGTTCGATTTAATGGTCAGAAAAGACCCGCATAAGTAAATGAATTATTCCACGAAGACACTATGCAAACAATTCTTACCATTTATAACAGATGATTATAAGATAATAAATTAAAGGTGGCAATAATAGTATTAGTAAAGTCATAATTTTAAGTGTTCAAAATTTGGGGAAATGTGCAACCTTTGTTTCACTTTTCAAGAAGGAATGAGTCAGTAGGTTTGCATATCACTCAGTGATACTATAAATATTATTAATCAACCAATACAGGCAAACTATTCTATCAGAATCTTTTAAAATACTATAAATATAATATATATAAAAATGTGTATACATTTTATAAATTTTATGGAGTTTTATAAGACCCTTTCAACAGGACTGAAATGCAGTTGTTTTATTGACGTTGCGAATAGAAATAATAGAGTTACTATAACTGTTATTGTTATTTTACTGAGCAAGGCTATTTAACTCTTGTTTAATTTTTCACGAACAAACAAATTTGTGGGGTTTGTTTGAACTTTTTACATTTCGCTTTTAAAATATCAAGGGAAGAGCCTGGAGAAATTCAGCGTAAAAAGATATTTACACTGACACTGTCGTGTTAGTGGAAGGGGATACAAAAACGGCGTGTAGTTACCTTCAGGGAATCTGGCTTGCATCTCAAGCGGTGGTGTATCTGTAAGCGGACGATTTAAGTTTAGACAAGTTTTACCGTTTATGTAAGGCTGTTAAAGTTCATATCGTCGGGGAACTTAATTTCCTTTTTTTTTCTGCTTGTCTCAAGCAGATGTTCTAGTTTTATGGCGTGTCAAAATACTGGCAAGATAAAGTTTTGTTTTTGTAAAAAGAAAAAAAGGAGATGTTGAATGTTGCTTAGACACTTTTAAATTTGAATTTGAATTTTTGAATTTGAATTTATTGAACCAGAAATATATACATAAGTAACTCCTATCGAGGTAAAAAAACTTATAACTAAAACTTAAACTAAAACTAAAAGTAAAACTGAAATAATATAATACGACTTTATAACATTTCATAAACTATAATTGTATTACAATTTTTAACAATATTTATTTATTTATCCCGATACAATATATTTTTTTATATTATTCTTAATTGTCTCTAAATTTAGAGATTAAAATAGTAATTTTTACAATTTCCGTACTAAAAGGTACTACATACTAAAAATTATTATCAAAATAGTAATTTTTACAATTTCCGTACTAAAAATTACTATTTTTCATAAAAAAAAATTCTCGCTTGTTAAGACTGTCACTCCATTCTTAACTACAATAACAATTTTTATTAATTTTTTTTTCTCTCAGTATACAATCTATCCACTTCCCTTACGCAATCACCCGATCAAAAAAAAAAATCCCGGAATGAACCCTCCTGTCTCCCAACATCCACGAGCACCTCAACATGCTCGCGACTATCTTTATGCGAGCGCGTCACGAGATCCGCCCCGAAAGCGCCTCGCGGCGATCCCGATCAAAGAGCGCGCGTCGCGGATTTTATCGCCGAGATTTTAGGCTTTCGCTCGTATCGGCTAGAAACGCACTGCTCGCGGGAGGCGCTCGCACCGTAATTGGGGCCCCGCGGACGCGCACAACGGCCCCACGTTATCTCCACTTTTATTCATGCCGGTTGCAGATTTTTTTTTCTACTTTTTTTTCTAAGTGAATTATGCATATTTTCGCGTGCGAGCGACACGGGCTGGTTGGCTCGAAAAATGCAGCCGGGCGCTGGCTCTCTGTGATGGATTGAATGCGGTACTTCTATTTGAATATCTGGCGCGATTTTTTTTTATTTTGAGGAGTGTTCTTTTTAAGTCAGTTAAAAAAACATTAACGGAGCTTCTGTGCTGCGTAAAATTCATTAACCCTTTAATGCCGCGCGTGTGAGATATGATACAATAAGTTAAATTTATATTTTCATTTTGTCAATTTTTTTTTTAGAATGTCTTCTTGGAAGTAAGAATAGTATTCGATTATTATTCGTCTGTTTATGTAGTACATGTAAAAATTCATTAACAAAAATAATTGTTTTTGTATTTGTTCTTTATTTTTAGCATTACTAAGAAAATAAAGAAATTACATTTAACTTATTTTAAAGTGTTATAAAGTAATTATTTATTTATTTATGTATTAATTGGCTAGAAATTTTTTTTTACAAAAGTAAAATGCTACAAGAGGTAAGTAACTAACTTAAAAACTAAACGAAAACTAGAATAAATAATATATAAAGTTTTATAGAATATTTGTTGAAAGGATTTAAGTATATGTTGTATGATATGATTGCGAGCTTTTTTTTATTAATAGAGCTTTATTATTGAAATAATTTATCTGTCGTTTTATAAGTATAACCGGATCTATTTTAATTTGAGTGGAGTAATCAGATTTACAGGTTTTGTAGTGGCCAGACTCGCGGGTCTCAGATTATCGTTATAATTAAATGGAGTAAATTGCGTTTCTGAGAAATTTAAATGCATCGACGAAAATTCGAATGGTTTCATTGGAATCTAATTCAAGCTCGGGAACAGTTGGGAGTACTTGGCTTTGTCGTCGGGCGAGTTTAATCGCGAGAGCTTGAGCGAAGGCAAAAAGGCGAGACTTTTTGTCTCTTTCAAAGTTTTTGCAATAAACGGGGATCGCCCAAAAAGCTGCGGACAGTAAAGCTCGGAGCTTGCGGTAAATTATTTAATTAATTCCTTTATTTTTTAATTATAGTAATCATTATTATCATTTTTATTTTTTAATATTTAATTTACTAAATTCACTTTAATTATATCTGTTTTTTTTCTCCCAAAGAAAGCTCTGCGTTAACGATAAAACAATTGTATTATATATTTATTTTTTGTATATATTCTAATGCTTTGTTTTTGTTTTTTTAATTTAGACAATATTTTATCAATGTATTCGATATCAGATGTTGCTTTTTTTTATTTAAATAACTTTTATAAATAGAGGCAAAATATTTTAGCTAATAATCCTGTTGACGGGGAACTCTTAAATAAACAAATTGAAAAGAAAAATTTTCACTCGCAGTTCATCAGGTCCATCGAGAAATGAAAGATGAAAGCAAAACATACAAAATGTTTTCACTTTCATGTTTGCGACTTCAGAGAGCAGAGATAAAGTTTCCATATATAGGACGTGAAGCTTTATTTTAACTACCCACGTGCGGCAAACATTTCCCCAGTATCAAAATCCCTTCTAGTGAAACTTTAATGCATGGAATATTTATTTACTTAAAATCAAAGTTTTTTTTGCTCTTGTATAATTAATTTTTAACGAATTTTGGAATATAAAGTGCAGTCAATAAAATACTTTTTCAAAGCTCTATATATATATATATATGTTACTAATAAATTAGAAGATTTTTACAAAGTAAAAAAAATACTGCGAAGGTCATGTCATTTTTTTTTTAAAACATTTATCCGAAGTATAACACCATTACAAAGATAAAGGGTACGCACATTCATAAAAAAATTTTTTGCTAACGATTTTTTTTCACATCGAAACTGAACTCCAAAAAAAATGTCAAGCACAATCTCATTATTCCAACAAACCACACAAACTCCCAAACTTGTTATTTTTAAAAATGAAATAATCAACAAACCTAATCGACGAAAATCCGCACCTCCAAGATAAAAGCTCCTCCGAACTCACAATCCTCGGCACACACAAAAAAAAAATTAAAAAAATATAAAAAAAATTAACCGCACCTCACTGATCACAGACTCGCGCGAGAAGCGACGGCTCCGGCGGCAGAGCGGCGCGGGTGATGGTGTGGCGGCGGCGGCACGCGCACCACCCGACTGAGCGCATTCCGGGCGCCGGGGTTGCGGCCGCGCCGCTCGCGCCGGCGGCTCGGCGCTCCTGCGCCGTCGCGGGCCGCGAGCACGTGGCCGCGCGCCTGCGGCCGGCTGCGCGCGTCACCGGAATCCGCCGCGCGCAAAAGTTAATTAAACCGCCGTCGCGACGGTTGAGCGTCCTCCGGGTGCCCGTGACCCCTCGACTCTTCGGGGGAACGGTGAAACTGCTACGTCATGAAAAAGAAAATTTGTGACTTTTTTTTTGGAAAATTTGTACGAATTTTGTGACTTTTGCTTTGTAAAATTTGTGTTTTTTATTTATTTATAAATTTTACGGACGATGAGTTCTTTGTTTACGTGAAAATTAGAATTTTTTTAGTGCAAAATCGTGAGTTTCAGTTGTGCGCGCTTGAAATAAATTTCATAAATTTTTTTAATAACGCAAGACAATTTCAGGTGTCAGGCAATCTGCCAATAATTAACAGAAGAAAATTAAAATTTGTGCGCACAAAAATTAAAAACTGTTCATACTAGTCTTTTGACTACTAAACTCTGAGCCGAGTAAAAGTGCATCTGCAAGGAAATTCTACAAACAAACCCAATCGAAGTTCGAAAGCTCCATTGCATAAATTAACTACCAGAATTTCTAAATAATTTTTCTTACGCGTTTGTACTTCGGCACCCCACAGTGTAAACACAAAAACACATTCAAACGCTCCTTACACAAAAATATAATTAAAAAAAAAACACACACACACCCGCACCGCATCAACTCAGCGTGAAAAAAAGGCTAAAGCTCTTTGAAAAAAGCTTTAAAAAAAAAACGAAGGAAAGGGTTGGTCTCCTTAATGAAAGGAGAACTTAATAAAGAGGCTCCTTTCAGAAGGCAGACGACGACGCATCGTCGCGGAGACTCAACGGAGCATTGCCGCATTCATCGTCTCATTTCCGTAATGATAAAACAGGCTCGCAAGCCGCGGCGTGTAAGTTCGGCCCATTGTGGGGGAGTCGAATCGGTCGAGACTCTCGCCTTTTGCAAAATTAACCAAAGGCAACGCCCGCGCTGAGAGAAATTCTCGCTGTGAAAGGGAATGAGCGAGAACACGATCGCTTTGCGATGCTGTGATGTTACGCGTCATTGTTGCTGTTTGTCGCAAGAATTTATTGTTTTTTTTTATATTATTTATTTGTTAACGAATTGTAACGAGTAGAACGAATTTAAATGTTTGCTTAAAATTAACAAATTCATCAGTCGGTGCAGACGCGGCTCTAAAAGCGCGCAAGGAGGTATACAGTAAGTACTTAAGGACTTCAGTAGAAAAAGACGAGTGCGGTTAGATTGTTCTACGTTTTGGGGATAAGTGTAGTTTAATTTATGAAGAAGGAATTAACTTTAAATTTCTAGGTGAAACTCCTTTTTTTAGAGAGAATTCTCCTTAAGAAACTTTGAATTTATGAAAAAGGAGAATTTCCTACAAATTTTTAGGAGAAACTCCTTTCTTTTTAAGGAGACTTCTCCTTTTTCTAAGGCAAAACTCCTAATTTATGAAGGAGATACTTTCCTATAAATTTTTAGGAGAAACTCCTTTTTTTAAGGAAACTTCTCCTTAAAAAACTCCTAATTTCTGAAGAAGGAGATAATTCCCTACAACTTATTAGGCGAAACTCCTTTTTTTCCTTTAAGGAGACTCTCCCTTTTTTCAGTGCATTCTCAATCAGGCTCAAAAAGAGACGTCCGCGCAAACAACGGGGATCCCGCGGCTGCAGGAGGAGAAAGAAACAAGCGACAGACAGAGAAACACAAAGAAGCAGAAGCAATTGGCAAATACGCGCATAAGCGCATAGCCACAATTCAAAGCCCCGTCAATAAAAGTCTTGGGAAAAGATCGGATTCCAGGCCTCGATCCCCTCGGCACGCTCCGGCCCCTCCCACCCGCCGTCGCCGCGTCGATAAGACCAACAACGGATGATATACCGGGCGAGAGCGAAAGCGCGAGGGAGATAACCGCCGCCTCGCGAGCCCACATCCATCCCGGATTATTCGCTCGGCGCACGTAGTTTATCCCGCGCCGAGCAGGACGACGGGGGGGGGGGGGCAGGGGAGGGTAAGGGCCCCGACCGGGAGGCCGGAGAGAGCAGGTCGTCGCGCGCTGGGCTCATCAAGCGGAGGGTGCGACGCAGGCTTTCGTCGCTGAATACCAATCCGAGGGAGGAGAGCCGCCTGGCTGCCTGATGACGCTCACCCGCACTCCCTCGTGCGCGCGCGGATACGTGCGCGAGTGCCTACGCGCGAGTCCCTCTTCTTCGCTTCGCTCTTCCTCTCTCTTTCTCTCTTTAGTAGATAAAGCCTTCTCGAAGATTTTTCTTTTATTTATTTATTCATTTACTTATTTATTTACTCATTTATTTATTTACGTATTTATTTATTCATATATTTATTCATTTATTAACTAGTTGTATACAATAAACAATTACAATAATTGGTTACATAAACAGTTACAAAAGTAACCTATAATCTATCTAGTTATCTTACAAAAGTAATCTATAATAAAGGGAGAAAGAAAAAGAGATAGAAATAAGAAATTTATTTGTTTATTTATTTTCATTTCGACTGACTAAATAGATAAAATAATCCTTATTTACAAATTGAGGCGGGGTGTAGGTCAAATAAAAATTCAAATTTCGCGCCAGAATATAGTAGCCGAAGAAACAATTAATTCGCTTTTAAAAAAATGAACAAATGAAATATTTCAAACGATACCAATACTTGAATGAAAAAAGCTTGAATAATATGCTTTTTTTTTACATTTTTCAAGCTTTTCTCATCGAGGAATTGTTGCCCGAAGTTTTTTACTTACTATAGCATAAAAGTAGCTTTCCGTAGAATATCCCACAATATTTTTTATTTTCATAATTTAATAATTAGCATTAATTATTTGTATATTATTTATTTGTAATGTTGCAAAGTTTTTACTCCGGCTACAATATGAGGAAGGTTCATTCACTTGCACTAGAGTTCCATAAAGCTCGGGACTCACCGAGACTTTCACACTTTAATTTAGTACTAAATGAAATTTGGTTAAGTATAGAGAAGTATTTCAGCTACGTAGATGTGGTAGAGAGAAATATTTCCCAAATATTTCATAAAGTTTTTAATTAAGGTATTTTAAAATTTTATAAGTTTAAGTTTAAAGTAAAGCTTTATATTAACTTTATTTATTCTTACAAGTTTAAATAAAGTTTTGATGCATTTTCTAATTTAATTATGTGTAATATTCTAATCGTATTTAACGTTACTCATTATTCATTCTAAAAAAGTAAACAAATGTTAATAATTACGTAAATGTTCGTATAAAATTTCTTTATGCTTTTATAAACTTTTAAGTTGCGTATTTACATTCTTATACGAATAAAATCCTCATTACTATTAAAAATGCACGACGCAATAAAATCTCCATTTAGAAAGTAGTAAATCCATAAAAAAGCAATAAGAAATTTAAAACCCGGTGCAATATACCATTATATCAATCCCCTTTAAAACTCCCACTTACCACGGTTAATTATCGAAAATAGCCACCAAGACAGATGATTTTATATACATGTTAAATCCTATAAAAATTTTTTTATAAAAATATCGTATACAAAAAATCGTGTTCAAAAAAATCTTTTAAAAAGAATCGTATCAAAAATTGTTTAGAAAATCGTATACAAAAATCGTATAAAAAATCGTTTAAAAAATCGTATAAATCGTACCTACATACACACGATCGAGAAAAGGGGCTGGACCCCCGCAGAAAAAATCGTCGGAAAGTTTCGTTCATTCGTTGCTGCGAATGGTCGTTTCCTCGGCACTTAACATAATAGATAAACTTCTCGGCCGTAAAAGGCTAAAATCCGGGCACGCGTGTAGTTTCGGGTAAAATAGGGGGCAGGCCTCCCTACCGAGGCGTATGTCCGGCCACGAGGCGTCGAAATGATCGACGTACGCTGCATAAATTTCCCTAAGCAAATCTAAAGTTTATCCTCGTCGGGGATGCGGTCGCGGACTCCCGGGCGAGCAGTTCGCGTGTAAAAGGCGCACGTACCCTGCGTTACTGCCCCCTTCGGCGGCCGATCGTAAAAGGAAGCTGGACGAGGGGGACAAACCGGACGCGCGGAGGAAGTTATACTGCGGACGCATTTATTTCATTTTTCGGCGCTGAGTTACCCTCGATTTTAGGACTGCAAGTTTATACCCATCGGAGATAAGGACAGGCCTATTTGATTATTGGAGCGGATCCTTTTGATAGCGCTGATGCTGTTTATCTTTTTTTTTTCAAATTTCTTTAGCTAAATTTATACTAACTTTTTTGTAACTTGTTTATATATACCAACTATTGTCATTGATTATATGTATCAACTAGTTTTAATAAATAAATAAATAAATTTGTAATTTTCATTTATACGAAGTACTTATCGAATTTCTAAATAAATAAATAAATAACTGTTTCTTTGAAGCATAATATTATATTTTGCATTATAGAATGGATATTTAATTTATATAAAAAAAAACTGTTTAAACGCGTTATAAATAAAATAAAGTTTAATTATGTTGAAAAATGCATAATTGAGTGTTTAATTATGCACTTTTTTTCTGCATATTCTACATTGTGCTGGTTGAATAAATAAATGGAAAATAAGAATAGCAGTATCACGATTTTTTTTATTAAAATTTGCAAGTACACTAGCGGGAGTCAAAATGAATAGGTAAAGTAAAAGTCCGTTAAAAGATGTATAAAACACACATGCTACAAGACAAATGGAATGCTTCTGTGCTTTTTTTTTACGCGAGCTATTTTTTCTGCTTCAGTCTACATTCGATAACACATGTTACTGAGATTTGTGACCGTATTTTAATCCGCTGTGATGCAGAGGAGAAAGTATACCTTTTTTATAACTCTATTTAATAAATTCATAACTCAGACTTTACTTTGTAAATCATTTTCTAAATGATAACAATATTTTATACTTTTTAAATGGATTAAAAAGTAAATACAAGCAAAATCATTGTTCCTACTTAAAAAAAATGTTTCCCGGTCAAGCTAAAAGCTAAAGTCTCGGTGAGTACAAAAATCATTTTGCATCTAATAAAAAATGGTTTAAAAATCATTTGATGATCACGGCGAATTATAAACGAGATTATGAATGGATTAAAAGGTAAAATCATAATTCCCACTTAAAATTAACTGACGATTACACATATAACGATTTTAATTCCCAGAACAACTGTTCCTCTCGATGTTTCCCCTTCAAGCTCAAAACGAGTGCCTCGGCGAGTATACGAAAATCGTCCAGGCACTCATCTCTAAAGAAAGCCAAGGCCGTAAAGATATCGCAGACGCAGAATTTGGCTTTATACAGCGTAACCCCCGGGGCTCCCACTTGGCGTACATAAAGCTTTAAATTGTGCGGGCATCAAACTTTTAAGACTCCGATAAAACGGCCCGGGCCGCGTAAAGATTCTAAAATGCCAAGACAGTCGCGTTTAAAGAGTCAATCGGAGAGAAGAAACGAAAGTTGCAGAATTGAAAAAAAAATTGTTAATTTTAAGCAAACGTTTATTTCAATAGCATTTATCCCTGGTAGAAATTTAAAACATTTAATAGCACCCAGCCATTTGCGGGATACTTGGAAGTTTGCGCTGCCTGGATTGTTGAATAATTCGGAAATAAGTTGGCAGGAAGGAAGATTCGAAGAATTTTTGCAAATATTTGTAATTTTTTTTGTTGCCGGAGGAATTGTGTACAAATTGTTCCCATACAGTTGTTGTTTTTGTTTTTAATCGCTGTGCGAGCCTTTGTAAAAAACTTGGAATCTTTTTACGGATGCCCTTGTAAATGTTTTAAATTGTTAAATGTTTAAATTTTGAAGTATTCAAAACTTTTTAAATAGTTAAACTAGCAAACTTGAATTTATTCGTAAAAATAGTATTTTATTTATTTTATACTAATATGAGATTGTTCAAATGGTTTTGCTTTTGAATCATTAGAAAATTTACTTGATTATTCTATGTAAAAAAAGTATTAATGAACATTGGCATCAATTTTAGCAGTTAAATATAACTAAAACTGTTTCTTTCTTTAACACAACACAATTGCAAGTTATTTATAATCAATTGTTTATTCTTTTAATAATTTTTATTCCAACATTTTTTTTTTCAATATTTCAACTGACTACAAAGTACCTACAAAGTTATCCACGAAAGGACGCATGCCTGAAAAGAGTCAAAAAAGCTCATTCCGTAAGCTCTCAAACGCCAACCTCACAAACAATAAAAAAATGAAAAAAAAAACAGTATCCCGTAATTCCACAAAATGTACACTACGCAGCACACAACAAGCTATTAACAACCGCAATCCTCTCCACGAAATTTCCGACTTCAATACGACATGAAACATAAAGCCAACTGGCAAAGTTTAAAATCCCGTCGATTCCGTAAGCTCCGCGTACCTCCACTTCTTTTTTTTTTTTACTCGACCCTCGCGACAGCCTGTTCGCATCTGCGAAACAATTCGCGCATGATTCGCATAAAAAAATTTAACATTACCGAACTTTCTTCTATATTGTATAGAATTTTGGTGAAGCATATAAAAAAACACTACCATTTATTAAAAAAATTATTTTTGAAGTTTATGATCTCAACATGAAACGGTAGTTTTTATTCGCTTCGCTCAAATTCTATAACATATAGAATCCATCATACAAGGTACAGGATTTACACTACAATATAGGATCCTTCTGCAAAAGAGCGCCTTTTCACAAGATATAGAAGGTATCCTATAAAATATAGAAGCTCTTCTATAAAATATGGAATTAACCTGGGTGCAGTCTCATTGCCAGCATTATTATCACCGATCACTAGCTTTTATCCTTAGACTGGAATTTTTGTTCACTAAATACGAAGTTTGGCTAAATTTTATCCTCAGACTCGAATTTTATTTTCACGCGCAGGAAGCGCGCAGTTATGCACGTACGCTTGGCGGGTAGTCGGTGCCGGTGCGTCGCGACCGCAAATTCTATTTGCCCGGCCAGGGGACGCGCGGAGAAAGGAATGGAGTGCGCGCCGACGATTCCCACCCCCCGCGACGTGCACGCTCCCGGCGAAAGAGCTTTTCTGGGCTCGCGCGAATGCTTCGAACTCGCGCGAGGCCTTCTAATGGAACTCGACGCCGCGGGGGGCGGGGGGAGGGGGGCGAGCCTCCGACGGTGGGACTCGCCCTCGCGGTGGTGAAAGTACCGGCGAATATCGGATTTTTATACTATCGATGGGGGAATATTTCCGGCTGAATTGTTTCCAGAGCGAAATTCCCCGCTCGGCAGTTATCGATCGAGCTGCGCTTGCCTCTTCCGATGTTTTCGGAGCACTACCGTCTGCTTATTTCCTGGTTGCCTTTTTATTGTTATTGTCCTGGTTTACCTTTTTTTTTATATTTTGGGGAGATTTATATTGTGGAGGGATTTTTTTTGTATTTACGTTTAGGTGAGAACAGTTTAAGGTTTGGTGCGACTTACTAGTTCGGGAGTTTGCGGCTTTGGATTTGCAACTTACCTGAAATGAAAAATAAATTTGTTATTTATTAATTGTACTTTTTATTGTAATTTTAAAATTGCATTCTGCATTTTCAGTTCAAAACTACTTTATATTTATTTGTTTTTAATTATTTGTTAATTTTGAGAAACGCAGAGAAACGCTATAGTTAATGTAAAAATATTACGTGTTTCAATTATCGGCTGAATTCAATAAATAGTTAATTGAACAATCAATTCGATAAAATGAAAATTTAATATGAGTACCCCTTAATTATTTTATTTTAGATGTTACAAAGAGAACGTCACTTTAGGAAATTCATGGTAACGTCATTAAAGTGGAAGTGGAAAATACGAAAATGTATTATGTGGAAATTTCAGTGAACTTCAGAATCCACTAAAACTATTTTAATAAGATAGAAAGTGGGTTACGCTAAATATTAAAGTAAAATCCGTTCAAAGCAATTATCTAACGTATACTCTTCTAAGAGCCTTATCATCCCTCATAAAATCCAGTCATTAGTTTTATTTTTTATATTATGTTTATGCATCTTTAATAATTTGCTAAGACTTTCCCGTCAAGAATTAATAACAGTTAATTAATTAGGCGTTTTAATTACGATCAGTGTTTAATTATGAATGTTTTAATCAAACAGTGTTTAATTATGAATGTTTTGATGAAAAAGTGATTAATTAAATGTTTCATTTGAACAGTATAAAATGAATTCCATAATAATCGATGGATACAACTATAATGTACATAGGTATTATTTATATTAAATGAAAGAAAATTTACCGACAGTAAATTATTGTAAATTTGAATAAATAAATATCAACAAACGCATGCATCAATTTTGGTGCGGCTTCCAAACTACTATTACCTAAAATCTAAAATCTATAATTTATATAAACTAGTATACCTAAAGTTCAAAATCTATAATTTACATAAACTGACTATACCTAAAATCAAAAATCTGTATAAACTATTATTTCAAAATCCAAAATCTGTACAAACTACTGTTCCTAAAATCTATATAAACTACTATATCTAAACTTTAAAATCTATATAAACTGCTATACCTAAAATCTACATAAACTACTATACCTAAACTCTAAAATCTATATAAACTTGTATATCTAAAATCTATAATTTACATATACTTCTGTACCTAAAATCTATAATTTACATAAACTACTATATCTAAAATCTAAAATCTCGATAAACTACTATACCTAAAATCTAAAATCTACCTAAACTACTACATCTAAAACGAATTATTCAAATTTTCTGTGAAATCCCATAAATGCAGCCAATGATTCGTGAGAATTCCCTTTGAATATAGAGAGATTAATACAACGGCGAGTGGCGAACTACAAATCGTAAAATTGCCCAACAGTGCAGGGAATAGCCCGGATGGGAGATTCAAACTAAGCACCTCGGGGGATGTGACCTCGTCAAGGATAGCAAGTGAAGCCAAAATGCACAGGCTGCCAGACGTTAGTTTGCCCAATAAACCACTGCGGTCCACTGAACTGTTGGACCAAGTGATGTAGAGATCATCTCAAGCTGTGGTTACCAACCGACTGAACTATCATCGCTGATATTGAACGTTTCGCCTCGAAAAAGGATCTCCGCATGTCGAGATTCAACTGCCGATTTGCACTCCACTGCGCCTGCATCGTGAAATATTGGATTTTGCTTTTTTCTTTTTTTTTTCGTTTAAAATGAAACAGTTCGTTTATTTTGTTTATACACGGCGAGTGAATTTCTAGTAGGAAATTTTTACAAGGATTTAGAAAATAGGAATTTATAGACAGTGTGGCAATACTGACGGTAACTGAATATAGAATGTAATTAAAATGGCTTTATTTATTTATTAAAGAAGTCAAGAACACGTTAACCTTTTAAATGGTTTATTTATTTTAAAGTATCTGACAGAGAGTAATAAAAATTAATTACATTTCGCCGGAAGACAAACAATTTTAACGAAGACCTAATTTATTTCCTCCGAGCTCACGGCGCGTAAGTAGAAACAGTCGAGTGTAGCAAGACACTGTCATTTGCATTTTTAATCGATTTCCTAAGACGTTGGATTCGACCAACAGCGTAAATTTTATTTAAATCGATTACTTAAAAAAAAAAGTAACTTTAAAAAACAATGCAAAAATTTTATAATATTCGCTATATGTCTGCTTTATTCAGAAGATTACATACTGCCGACTTTCTCTTACACTCTAATACAATGTAAAATAAATTGAACTAAAAATATTTAACGAAAGTAACGTAAAATAAATTATGAAATTTACCCTTTAAATCGCTAATTATCCAATAATCTCCTCACTCGACTCTCCATCATTCCCTTCGATTTCCAATTCTCCACTTGCCTCTAGAAAGTCGGCCGTATATTCCGTTCCCTTTGTCGCCAGCGATAAAGCAGCGCGAGGGAAAAAGGCGGAAAATCTCGGCGCAAGAGAAAAATAAGAATCCGAAGGTCGGAAAAATACGAGGCACTTTGTATTCCAATTGCGCGGCCTTCATATCGATACGCGAATAGCGAGTGTCGAGTGGGAATCTAAATAAAACTCGGATTATTCCTCGTGTCGGGAAGAAAATCATAGACGCTTTATTCCGTGCAGAAAGGGGTGGGAGGGGGTGGGTTGTCCTGAACGCGGCAGAAAAGCATCGCAAATCCTGCGGGATTCTGCGCAAATGAGAACTCGTTTGTCCACTCGAGTGAGGCCCTTCGTTCTTTCCGAAGGCGCCGGGGTGTTTTGTATCGTACGCGACAGAAGCTGGCGATCTGTGAGCTGAGATTGCAAATTTCATCATCTTCAGCTTCAGGATATTTCACCGCGTTCTTCTTTTTTTTTTATTTTTTATGATTTCTCGTGTAAACAAATTTAAGTTAGGATTAAGTTTACCCAAAGTTAAAAATTAATTGCGACAATAAAACACCCCCTTAAAGAAAATAAATCCAGAGCATTATATTTCCGATAATCTAAAAACCGTTACAATAATTTCCGTTTAAACCGACGGAAAAAGAATGAAAGTACATTACAGAAGAATAAACTGCGTCCAGGGGAAATGAAAAATGATGAGAATAGCGCACCAAACTTGTAATTTATAAAAGACAAAAGATAGAACAAGAAAAAAAGTATATATATATATATATATATAAAAGAGTCTAGCGAGTCTGTGGATGGAGCAGCGAGTGAAAGATGAAACGAAGAGCAAAAAAAAGAAGAAAAATGAGGAAATGTATAAGGAAGTCAGGCAGCCGGAATAAAAAGAAAGAGCCACCCCACCCCCTGACGACTGTAGGCTCGATACGGCGAAAGGCGCAAAAGGGAGGCTCGCAATTGGTATTCAAGAATCGTATCCGCTACACGTCACTCGGGACAAGAATGCAAACGATTCCGATCGAATTTCCCGTTGTCCCTTTGAGCGGGCCGAAATTTACGAGCGCGCGGCTTATAATCGCCCGCGACTTTGGGAAACTCGCGCGCCCACCCCCACCCCCTCGGGGCGCGTGTATGCAAATATTTGGAAATTGCATACCGCGAATTCTCCCCCGGTGGAATTTACGACCTCCGCGGATTACGACGTCAGGAGGACGAAGGCGACTTGCGAACATTTTTTTCGCGGCGACAGGGAGCCTACTTTTTATTTGGCGAGGGGGTGGTTTGCTCAAGCCCCTCGTTTTTGCTTACTTCCTATTTTTTTTTTTTCAAGAGGAGGAGGAGTTTAAATTGTGGCTTCCGTCGGAGGGTGTGGAGGATGACTCCGGTGGTGCTTCATATTGAGGTTGATAATTGAGTTATTATGTGATTCAATATGTGAAGCTGAAGGTTCCTCTTAAATTCCTGTTTAGGAAAGATCGTGGGAGAATGTACATTTTGGGGGTGCAAGATGGTAGGAAATGGTTTTAAAAAGGTAATTTGAGATAGTTATGTTGTTAAATACATATTGAGGTTGATAAGCGAGTTATCGTGATTCAATGTTTTAAGCATCGATTCATTTATAAAATATTGTGATATAAAGAAACTATTTCGAAGAATTAGAAAAAAAAAAACAAATATTATTAAATCCGATTATATAAATAAAAAAAAAAGATCGTAGGTTGTTTCCTCAGTAAATAAAGTCAAAAGTCAGGGGAGCGTTGGTTATATCAAGGCGAAGGCTCCTGATAAAAAGAAGAAATAATCTAGCCCCCGGCAAGAGGAGGCGTGCATGCAGCCGCGCCGTCCTTGTCCTTGTCTTAAAGGCAGCGGTCGAGCCTTCGGTATTACTTTTAATTGAATTCCCCCGATGAAATTTCATCTTCCCTCTCCGTACACTTCGCGGAGCTGCATTAAGCCTCCGAGACGTCGCTTCGCGCCCAGTCATCCTCCCCCTTATATATATATATATATATTCTTTTGCCCATCATCTCCTTCACCCTGGCGCTCGTGCAGCCTCTCTGCTCTCGTTTCCTGCATGCCTCCCTTCTGCTATTTATACACACACATCCGAGGTGATTTTGAAAAAGGGGACCGAGACACGTTTTCATAATTTCGAGATATTTGCAATTTTTGTTTGTTTCATTGCACGAGCAATTGTTAATTTATTTATTTTTAATTTAGTTTATACGATTTTGTAATAAAAATTCATAAAACATGCGTTTTTTCTCTCATTTTTTAAAATTTTGATCAAATTTTTTATTTTAGATTTAAGAGTGAATCACCGGGGGCTATTTTAAATGATCCCCTTGTTTGCTTCAATTATTTCTGATTGTTGTCCTTTTCGCTATACTTTTATTTGCTCCTTCGACCGAGCCATTGAATTTTCTTCTTATATACCGCGCTGCTTCGAAAGGAGCTGTAAAGATTTATCGTTTTATTTGCCGCGATAATTAAGCTTCTCTTTTTATCTATCGAAGAGTCTCGCCGCTTAATGGAGATGCTAATTTATTGGCACATAAAACTAAGTAAATAGAAGCTTTTTTTTTCGTTCTAAAACACTGCTATTTAAATTTATTTCTTCGATCGAAATTAATTATGTGCCAAGAATCATCAGATTCTTCGATCGATCAAAGGGTTTAATAATTTTATTCCTTTGTTGCTTTGGAATAAAAAAAAAACAGATAATTTTAAAAATTATTTAATCGATTAATCTATTAATACATTTCTTATTAAGCTACTAACGGATCAAATTAAAAAAAAGGAAAAAAAGGTTAAATAATAAATTCAACGTATCAGTACACTTGGAAATCTTGACTAATACTTTAATTTCCTTTAATCATTTATTTTATTTTAATTCTAATTATTTTACTTTATTTTAATCATCAATTGATATTTAAAAATAAACCTGCACAATTATTAATCCTTTCTCAATTACAAAATAATTCAGCAGTATAAATAAATTTTTGTATTAAATTGTAAACGATAACAACAAATGACCTCGCCTCGCCTTCTGTAAATCTGTGTTAAATCAAATTTTATATAAACGATTTTTTATAAACGATCTCGACTTCTATAAATCTGTACAAAAAAAAATTACAAGAATCAGAAATCGACTGGACTGCCCATTTTCCGGTTGCGCTGGATCGCGCGTCGATCTTTATTCTGCGCGACGGAGATGAAGGCGGATGTGCGCTCGGCAGTTTCGGCGCGTCTGTTCGTCGTGAATTCGTGAGGCACCGCGACTCAGAGGGAATATTTTATGGGGGGGAGGGGGAGGGTGGCTGCGACGAGCCGAGAGGGATGCAGGGGGTGAAAAGTAACCCCCAACCCCATCGACGACTCCGTGGGGCTCGATCGAGGGAAACATCGCCGAGGAAAAGGTGGAAGCGCCGGGAAAAAGGGAAGAGCGCGAGGAGAGCAAACGAACGAAGTATTGGAGAAATTTTGTATTGATTGCGAGGTGCCCGTTGGAAGCGCGGAAATGGAGAAACGCGAGAATTATGCGCGATAAAAATAATTAACAGAGATGCGCTCTCCCTTTTTTCTTTTTTTTTTTTATTAGTTTACGGGTATAATGAGGTTTAATTAAAAAGTGTACTTATTGTGCGGAATGGAAAGGATGGTTAAAAGATTAATTGTGGATTTTTTTGTATACATTAATTTTCGTTAGTATATAGTATATACTAAGCTAAAATAGGTAAATTTATATAAAAAAAGAAACTTTTTATAATGGAATGCGGCTGAATTTGATAGAGATCAACCAGACGATTTACATATCTAAAGATCAAGGCTAAACAGTAATAATTTTATTATCGTTCAACGACTGGCGATTAAAGGTCAAACTTTAATAAATAATTAATCGACATTTTTTTTGATAATCAAAATTGTCGATTTGCATCCGTCGATGAATTTTTGAATCATGGGTGGAAGCGAATTCGTAAGAAATTTTCAGGATTGCCTTAATCGCTTCGTTCGCATTACCTACATTGACTTATCCTCTTGAATTTCACTTTCCACTTATTTAAATCGCATTATCCAATTCTCCGTTTATATCTAATTAACTGATTTCCTTTCTCGATAGAATTAATATAATCGTATTACAGAGTAAAATCAAATAAATTAAATTTTGTTTCACAACGTACAAGAAGTTTACAAATTATTAACCTAAAATAATAATTGGGTATTGTTTACAATAAATTTTTTGAAAAATATACAAATTATTCCTCTAAAAATATAATTCGATTAAATTTACAATAAATTTTGTAAGACATGTATCCAAAGCTCCGGACCTTCGTAAAACCACTTCGGCCACGTTCAAAATAAACCTTCTCATAAACATAAATTACAAAAATAAATAAATAAATAAATCATAGAACAAAAAGCAAAAAAAAAAAACAATAAAAAAGAAATATTGAAGCTGAAACAGTAATCGACGGCGATTGTCGTTAATCGAGGTTTAAATTCCTGGCGATGATGGAGGGTCTCGCCCTGCACTCACCTCCGGCCGAATTGATTGGCAGGGAAATCCGCCGGGCGGCATCATAATGCCGCGCGAAAATCAAATCAGGCCTACATTCCGTCCGCTCGCCGACAGGTGTTATGAATGAGTATTTAAGCGGAATTTCGGCCCGGACCGACCGCTAATTAAATTAATTCCGCGCCCGTGGGGTTGCGCCCGTCGGCCCCCCGTTGCTCGCGCCTTCCGCTCGGTGCTTTCGGTCGTAACGAAGCTTTTCGACTCGCTCCACTGCCATTCTAAATGTACGACGTTCTCTGATCTGCTTAGCGAAGGTGAAGTGCAGGAATTAGCCGAGGCTGCTTTGTTGAAATCTTTGATGGACGAATATTAATTCTACAGTGCTTTTTGACAGTGTTTATTGTTAGTATTGTTTTATATTATTTTTTTCATTGGAGAAGATAGAAAAGTCGATGACAGAAGAAAATAAAAATAAAGACAAGAAAGAGAGGAAAGAAAGTAGTAAGGGTAATTAGTTTAAGACGAATTTATAAATATGTAAGTAGCTAAGTAGAAGAGTAAGGAGGGGAGGCGTAAAGCACGGGATTGTCGTGCGAGGCGAAAAAATGTAAAAAGATGTACAAGTCTATACATGGAATAAATAAATATATCTATCTATCGATCTATTATTTTTTTTTCCGAAGAAATCAGTAAAAAAGTTTAAGTTGTTGAAGGATTGCGTGGAGCAATCAATAAAGTTTGTATAGGAATTTTTTTTTTAGATGGTAAATTAAAAAATGTAACTGAAGACGTGGGCCCTTCAGTTCACCTTGTACGCCTGTTGTTGAATAATAAATTCTATTTAATTCATTTTATTGCTCAACGAAGTTTATTGCACACATAAAATGTTAAATACATGAATTCATTGCAACTTTATATTTCCTATTTGATTTAATTCCATCAATTTGGCTTTATTTTGAAGAAAGGGGGCTTAGCCCCTAAACTCAAAATTGACAGATCACGTACAAATTTTGTCTACAGCGTGTACTTTAAATTTCACTAAAAGGTCCGCTATACCCGTTTCCCCCTAAAGAAAAACTTCACTTCCCCGTAGAAAAAAAATGCTTCTCGATGTTGGCAACACTTAGCCCGATCGGTACCATCAAGCCCGCATCTGCTTATACCCCCTGGAGTCATTAAAACTAATGGAAAAGCGCTTATTTAGAAATAAAAAGGGTTTAAGTGGATTTCGGGGCTCATTTGGAAAATGGAGAATCGAGGAAAAGTCTCAAGTGGGCTCTTGCAGGACCCGACGTCGTTCCGTCCGGCATCCCGGAATTGCCCCGGGGTCCCGCCCCTGGTTCTTCTTCTTCTCCGTTTCGACTGATCCCCGCGAAACGCGCGGGCGCGTCTTGTTTTAATTAACGCTTTCGGAGGTCGACTCCGCCGAAAACGCGGCGTGGGAGGGTAAAGCCGTCGGTCTAGGGAATCCCTTTGTTCCACCTCAGCCCCGGCGAGGCAGCCTCCCGTTTTCAATGTTAAAGAATTATTCGCATTGCTGACTTTATATACTTGGCCGATGTTGCAACCCTTGACTTTCTTGAATGAAGTTTACTCTTGACGTTACGAAGGTCTGCGAAATTATTCAGCCTGTTTGCTTTTAAATCTGTACGCGGATGTGCGGGACGTACAACTGCGTTTTGACGTTTGTTTTTAACCTAACTTTCGAAAATTTCGAAAAACCCCCAACAATTTTTTGAATGTATCTTTAGAAACTTCAGAGAAAGTCTCAACAATTTTTTTAACCTAACTTTGGAAAACATCGAGAAACCCTCAACAATGATCAACACCCTGCGCCTAAAGTAGCTTTCACAGTAGAATAAATTTAACGCCGCACATTCAGGCACCATCTTAAATTACTATACACCCCACGCGAGCGCAGACGTACAGTGCACACCTCGCATCCCGCACAACTGATTCCATTAAGCTACGAAGGGTAAGAGAAAAAGGAGGGAGGGGAGAATACTGGTGTCGACTGAAAAGGCAGTTCGATACACCCCGATCGGGTCCCCGGCTCGACTGGGAAATTTCGTGCTGCTCGGCAGGTGCTAGACAGTCAACAAGGCGGCGAGATCGCGTCGGGCCGGAAGGATGATGCGGCTTGTGTGTAGGTAACGGCGGGGGTGGGCGGGTTTCTACGGGAACCGGGAAATTTGCATACAGAGCATCTGTCACCAGCCCCTTAGCCCCCCGAGCTTCGGCCTCGGCCATTTTCGACTCTCGAGATATCTCTCAAGTCGGATCTACCCGGATAATGGCGCGACGCGGCGCCCCATTCTTATGTTAAAGTAGCAGCAGCAGCAGCCACCCCTGCGTATACGGGGGATTTTCACCGCGAGCGAGTGTACGGCGGCGAGATTTCCTCGCTCCTTCCGCCCGTGCAACCACTGGGAGTGCCTTGTTTTCGCCTCTCTATATTTTTTCTCTCTTTCTGTCTTCACACGCACAGACGCACGTGCACGCACTCACCGATACTTAAGAACCATCTTTGTGTGTGTACGACTGTGTATGAGAGTGTTCGTACGTGTGTATGTATGTACGTACGTGGATGTGAGAGAGTACTGTTGCATGTGTGTACGAATTTACGAATGTTTCTACACGTGCATGTCTTTACAAGTGTACGTATGTAAGTTTGATCGTACGTTTGTACGTTTGTACGGTTGTACATTTGATCATACGCCTGTACTTTTGATCGTACGTCTGCATGATTGATCGTACGTTTATACATTTGATCGTATGTCTGCATGATTGATCGTACGTCTGTACTTTTGATCGTACGTCTGTACCTTTGATCGTACGTCTGTACTTTTGATCGGATGTCTGTACTTCTGATCGTACGTCTGTACATTTGATCGTACGTCTGCATGATTGATCGTACGTCTGTACTTTTGATCGTACGTCTGTACTTTTGATCGTATGTCTGTACATTTGATCGTACGCCTGTACGTTTGTTCGTATGTGTGTACGTATGTTACTTTCCTTGCTTCGCCCGCGCAGCATTATCTTTTATCGTGCGTTCGATTTTACGTGCAGTGATTTTCGCGCGGCATTGGAGGCGATGCGAAGGGGCGAGTACGTATATTTCTGCATATTGAGCTGGGGGTTGGTGGATTTCCTTTTTTTTTTCCGGAACGTGGAGTGGAGCACTTTCACGCTCGATCGGCTTGAGAGACTCAATTTCGCGGAGGCGCGCGGGATGAATTCATTATTATCGCTCGGTGGTGCTGTCTGCCTGCGTGTTGTTGGGATTTACGGATGGGAGGGTACGTACCGAGAATATTTGAGTCAGTACTATTGTAGGAAATATTTTCTTTTTTTTTTTTTTACTTAGTACGATGTTTCGACAAATTGTGTCATTTATTTGAAATATGATGCACCTTTACTTTCTAATAATATTTATTAAATAGTATCGTACATTTTTTAGAATGAATAATTAATAAATGATCCACTGTAAACTATAAATCAACAGCTTTAATAAAAATAGGGCATAAACTCATAAAAAATGCATTACCATTCCCTTACTCAGCCTATTCCTAATTCCCTATCAATCATAGTAACAGCAAATCCCCAAAAAACAAGGCCTGAGAAAAATTAAATGTTCCCAGAAATGGTTAAAAATTGTGTGAAGCTAGAAAATAAGGCCAGAAAAAAAAACAAACAAAAATACATGCGCGCACATCCACGCACGAGATAATGAAGGGAGATATGGAGATCGCACGGAATGCAAATCTGCTGAAAAACGGGGTGCTCTCATTTCAGCGCGACGTAAACTCGACAAGGAGTCGTCGTCATCGCCGCGAACTCCGTGGCTTAATAAATATTCAAAAGAAAGGAAAAAGAAGAAGAAGAAGAGAGAAAGCGACTACTAGGATGCAAACTCGAGCGTCTACAAAGCTCCGTCACATCCCGCGAGAGATGAGATGAAAAACGCGAAAGCAGGGGGTGGCGGGGGGTTAAAAGCGATAAAGTTGGGGCATCAGGAACAAAAAAAAAGAGAGAAAGGAGAGGAAGGAAGAAGGACAAAAGTATAAAAGACGCCGCTCGGTGAGAGACAGAGGAAGGGGGTGGGGGTGGTGGGGGTGGGGATAAGGAGTAGAGCGGGAAAATCGGCGGGGAGCCCCATTAATTTCGCCGGGAGCTCCCCGGGACTAAAGTCTTAATCCCAGCTGAGAAACGGCCACCGGGGACGCGCTTATAAAACGGCCTGTCGCGTATATATACCTGCGGTGTGTCGCGCGGCCCGAGGGTGGGCGGTGACGAAAAAACCGCGCGCGGCCCGATAATGACGAGGCGGCGAGCGGCGGCGACGCCGGTGGCCCGGAAGTAAACGTTTTCGCGTGTAGGACGGGGTCCGGAGGTGGCACTCCAGCTTTTTTTGCGGCGGAGATGCCGCACTGCCAAATGGACTTATGAGTTAATTTTTTTTAAAAAAAGCGCGGCTCTCCCTTTGCGGAAACGCGAATCCTGAGTTTCTATCATTTTTTTGTTTGGTAGTCGGCGGGTTCAAAGCTTCGGTGTTTTTGTGCGTACCCTGTAATGAAATTATATAGTATATAAATTTTTTTTTCCTCTTTTGAATATAATCATTTTTATACTCAAATATTATTGAACAGCAAATCTAATCTTATTAGCATAAAATATCGATAAACCATATCGCGAGACAAGCGGCAGACTCCTATACTTTTTTTAACACGAACACGATCGTATCTACATAATTGATTAATCAAATTCACTGAATAAATTTTAATTTAATTTTATAAGAAATGAGAAGTACCTGATTATAAAAATACATTTCTTGCGTGCACTGGATTAAATCCGAGAAAAAACACCCCCTTATTTAATCAACAAAACTAGAAACTCTCACACTCTCAATTTTGAAAAAAGTCATAAAATAAATTAAAAAAAAAAAGAATACTTTGGATGAAAAAAAAGTCATCAAATCTACTAAAGTGACTCGTTCAAAGCGAATTTCACATTTCCAGATTCGGACGCTAATGAACCAACTCTCCTGCAGAAAACCCCGAGCTTTCCTCGGAACTTTCCAGTTTCCGCTCAAAAAGAATAAAAAAAAGCCAAGAGAACACCGCAGCCGAAAACACACCGACATCGCGTTTCCTTTGCGGGTAAAGAAAAAGGGCAAAGGCGGCCGTAGCTTTCCGGGCACGAACTCGTGGCTCGCCCATTGAAATTCAGGCCGAGTCTCGCTTTCCATTTCTATCCCGGCGCGCCCCCGCCTTTTCGATCCGTTCCGTGGCCCTGCACCGCTGCAATTTGGCCTTTCCCTTTCCGCGACCCCGCGGAGGCTTCATTTCCACGGGGCGACCTCCTCCTTTGTTTTCCTGCGTCGTCGGGATGAGGGCCTGGGGTTGTACGGCACCCGACGGACCGCTCGCTGAAAAATCACTGAATTTCGTCGGGAATGAAAAATGAGGAGCATGGAGACTATCCGATAAAGGATCTGTTATCGCGGAAAGATTATGCGCAGTTCGTTTTTTCGACAGTGGAGAAATTCGGCTGTGATAAATCTTTGCTGATGGCTATCGCGATTTTCCAGCTGATAGAAATTTAAAACATTTAGTGGCAATTTTTATAACCCCATGATGAACCGCTTTTGGAAATCAGAATCTCACATTTCATGTGAAGAATTAATGTGCATGATTTAATAGGAAATAAAAATGACTTGCAAATACTTTAGTGATCGCGGCTGTTCTTAATACTCGAATATTAAAATATGACATAATCCTTACTTCGAAACTAAATCCAACATTTACTGGTACGTTAATTAGTTGAATTATAATAAGTTGAAACTAATTTTATTATTTAACGGACTGGAATATCTTAAATGTTCTATCCTTATCGATAAGATAAAAGATGCTTTATAGAGATTGCCGAGATCCTATTCGAAAAGGTATATTTCAATTGTTATACAATACTTCACAATACTTCACAGTTCTCATTGCATAATGAATTGCGTATGAACGTATAGGAATAATACGCACTTCATACATAAAATTAAACTTATTAATCGCAAGATAAAGTTTATCTTCAACTTCTATTACGCCACAAAAAAAGATAAGAGCTTTAATAAAAGCATTAATTCCCGGTAACAGTGCATAGTATTATCTAACAACCGGATTATAACAATACTCTAAAAATTATGATTCCAAAATCTCAGGATTTATTAATAAATTTATTGTGTATTGCAGTCAGTGTAACATGCGTAACAGGGAATCACCCATATGTCAAAATTCCATTGGGCGGTATAAAAGGGTACTACAAGAAATCGGCTGAGGGTCGTCAATATGCTGCATTCGAGAGCATCCGCTATGCGGAACCACCAATTGGCCAATTACGGTTCGAGGTTTGCAGAAGTCACGAAACATTATTTCGAGATTTAGAAGGGGTCATATCCCTACAATTTTTCTACAAAATGTTTGACAAAACGAGCTGGGAGATAAGAGTCCCTAGAGTCATTTTATTTTGAGCAATGTTACTTTCAAACTACTACAAAAACCTTGATAATTCTAAAGATATTTTATAATGCAATTACTTCATAAAAAATTTAAGCCAAATCCCTTCAAACTGAATCCTCCAGATTATGATCTTCGCAAAGTTTAAAACGTAACATTATTCAAAATAAAAATAAGTCTATAGAGACTCTAACCTCGAAATTAATAAACTCTAATGATATAAACTTTTAATTTCGGTTGTTTTTATAAAAAAAGAAAAGAAAATTGTTTAGTGTATGACCCCCATGAAAAATTACAATATCTTTTTCCGATTGATATAGTCTCTTGATGTTCCTTAGTCTCCAGTCCCCATCGGACCTTGGTTCGAGGATGTAGAAGCCTTATCTTTGCCTCCACCTTGCCCTCAGTATAAGATATTACCTTTTGAAATACTAGGCGTTGAGGACTGTTTGTATCTGAATATCTACACTCCGGCAAAAAGCAATGGAATCTTATTCCCAGTAATTTTTTGGATCCACGGAGGTGGTTTCCAATATGGAAGTAGTTCTAATTACGGACCTAAATTTCTAATGGACAGAGATGTGGTCCTGGTAACAATTAACTACAGAGTAGGACCCTTTGGATTTTTAACAACTGGAGACGAAGTAGTGCCTGGAAACATGGGACTGAAAGACCAATCTGTAGCTTTAAAGTGGACATCGGACCACATCAAGTACTTTGGTGGTGATCCAGAAAGGATAACGTTGATGGGAGTCAGTGCAGGTGCTTCCAGTGTCCACTACCACTACTTGACACCGATGAGTCGTGGTCTTTTTCAAAATGGAATTTCCTTCAGTGGAAGTGCCATGAATAACTGGGCATTTTCCCTGGACACAACGCAAACCACTAAAGATTTGGCGGAGATATTGAAATGCCCGACAGACGATACCCACAACATGATACATTGTCTTAAAAGTACACCAGCTCATGATATTATGAATGGTGTTAACGATTTAATAGTAAGCTTTTACATCATTCAGTTCATTCAGTTTCATTCGAAATTTAAGTTTTACCCTCCCAATTTTCGCTTTCGATTTGTAGCCGTTTCTGTACTTTCCTTATGCTATGTTTACACCAGTCCCTTGAAAAATCAACCACAAACTATTTTATCAACGATACGCCTACAAATATCATAATTAACCACAAAACCAACGATGTACCGTGGATTGCTGGAATAGTAAAGGACGAGGGACTTTTTATGATAGCAGGTAACTGAATTGTTGCATTTCATAAAATTTCAGGGAACAAGAAACAATCCGAAATGTGTCAAACTAAAGTAAAAAAGACGTCATAAATATTGCAATAAAGACTCACGTGACTCTTTATTTTTGCAGGTTTTACATTGGATAAAGATATGGTCGAGTATACGGATAAAAATTGGGAATTTATAAGTCCTTACCTATTGGCTATAAAATACACAATTCCTACAACGAAACTCGCTGAAATCGCGAAGAAATCTAAACAACATTATTTCGGTGATCATTCGTTCGGCACAGACTTAAGTTCTGTTCAGAATTTGACGCATTTGATAGGAGATGAATTGATAGCCATTGGAGTGATAAAAGCTGTCAGATTACAGGCAAGATACAACAAGAGTCCTGTAAGATTTTATCATTACACTTACAGATCAGCACACAGTTATATTGACCAAATAACGAATTCAAGTTTAGACCTTGGTATGACTTAAATTTCTAACAGCTTTCGTTTCCTATGCTTTCAGTTTTTAATAAGATAAAATATTACTGAAATAGGTGTATCTCACGATGACGACATTTACATGGTCATGGAGAGTCCTTTTATGGATCCGACTACAACGAATCAAGACAGAGACATGCATCAGGATATGCTCAACTTTTGGACCTCGTATGCTACGACAGGGTAAATTACATATTAAAAGAGATTACTTTATCATGAGATAAAATATTGAAACCATTTGAATTATTTAATGTTTTTAGAGTACCTGAGTTGGGCATAACTTGGCCGAAATTGTACGAGCCATCTGACAAACTTCATTATATGCACATTGCTGGTCCTCAAAACTTTACAATGAGAACAAGCGACAATTTAGTGGAGGAAACATTTTGGAGTGAAATAGGAGTTTAATTATTTCAAATTTAACTGCTTGTCTGAATTTTGTTGTAATCAATCTCCCCAGACTTATTGAGGAAACATCTGTGATACATTATTTTTCTGTGTAACAAATGTTACCGTATAATATGAAGAGAAATTATTAGTACAAATAAACAGTACGAAATTGTCTATCAAATTGTTTGTTCAATATTTTGACTTATACCTATATGTGTAATATTTATAAAGATTAATATTTTATCACCTGTGATCTTTGAAACTTACAAAGCCTCTCTTCGATGCACAACTTTTCATCAACGAGTTATATTTTTATTAATAAATTAATCCCTACACTTATTTTCAATTTTTAAAATATTCTCATTTACAAAAAAAAAATCAGTGTTCAAAAATCTCATCAACCAATTATTGATCTGTCTAAAAAGCAATGCTTATCTGACCTTTAAGCGTCATAAGCTTCAATCGCTGCGTTCTGAGGTCCGGTAAATTAAGGTCAACGCATTGATAAGAAAATGATATCGATTGATCTTGATTTAATGAGAGAAATTTAATTGTTTTTATATTTGTAAGAGTGTAAAGATCACGCCGTATTGCATCAGAACTCTTTGTTCCGTACGAAACTGAGAATGTGAAAACCAAAAACCGAAATGCGTGAATCATCATAAGTTATAAACAACAAATATCTTGATTTTACGTCCCTTTGTTTAAACCGATATCTGCAGTCCATTAATAAAATATTCATTGCTAAGTTAATCCCACATATCAATTAGTAACTAATTTATTAAAATGGCTAATTGATAAAAATTTATCCTTATACTTTACTTTACAAAGAGAAAAAGATAAGATACCGAATAAAAGAATTTAGAATGCTTTTGCCCAGTTCATTGTAACTTCCGGTGAGCAGCAGCAGCAGGACAAAAGTGTGCATCGTAAAACATGATTCTAAGGTCTCAGCATCTGTTACTAAATTTCCTGTTTGTTGCAATTGGTGCAACGCCTTTGAGAACGAATTTTCCATACGTCAAAACACCATTGGGCGGTTTAAAAGGATACTACAATGCATCTGCTCATGGTCGCCGATATGCAGCTTACGAGAGTATCCCTTACGCGAAACCACCAGTTGAGCATTTACGGTTCCAGGTGAGTGTAGTTTTTCGAAAACCAGATCAGAAGTAAATTAAATCTCTTTTTTCGAAATACTAAAGTTTAGCGATAACTTTTAGCCACCAGTGCCTATTGCTCCATGGTCTGAAGACAGGGAAGCTGCATCCGCACCTCCGGTTTGTGCACAGTATTTTTCAAAAGTAGAAGGCATTGAAGATTGTTTGTACTTGAACATCTATACCCCGGCAGAAAATCAAACAACTCTTATTACCAGTAATCTTTTGGATCCACGGAGGTGGTTTCCAGTATGGTACTGCCTCTCAGTACGGACCAAAATTTCTAATGGACAAAGACGTGGTTCTGGTAACAATTAACTACAGAGTAGGACCCTTTGGATTTTTAACAACTGGAGACGAAGTAGTGCCTGGAAACATGGGACTGAAAGATCAATCGTTAGCTTTGAAGTGGACATCGGATCATATCAAGTATTTTGGTGGTGATCCTGAAAGGATAACGTTGATGGGAGTCAGTGCAGGTGGTGCCAGTGTCCACTACCACTATTTGTCACCGATGAGTCGTGGTCTTTTTCAAAATGGAGTATCTTTTAGTGGTAGTGCTTTGAATCATTGGGCATTTGCTCCAGATGCTTCGCAAGTCACAAAATACTTGGCGGCAGCTTTGAAGTGCCCGACAGATGATTCTTATAGCATGGTAGAATGTCTCAAAAGCGTATCAAGTGATAGAATTGCAGCGATGGTTCCTAATTTAATGGTAAGTTTTTAAAATGTTCAGTTAATACCTTTTCAAAGGATGATGCCCGTGTGACATAGGTTTCTCGCTTAAAAGATAATTGAATCAAACTGGAATCAAATGATAAAATTTCCATATTTAAAATGCATAAAATGTCGTACTATTTGAAGCGATGCAAGTCACTTATCTTTCAAGACAGAAAACAATATGCCGGGGACATTATTCCTTTACAAATCAAAATAGAATAAAATACTAATATACCGATTTCTTGTATCGACGATCGAGAATAAGAATGGGTTATTTCGTCAATTCGGTGATAAACGATGTGGTTTGAGCGTCAATTGAAATAAATTGATGATCGAAGAACGTTTCTATTTCATATTAATTTCGATTAGAAAGAACATAGCAACTGTTCCTCAAAAAAGCCAGATTTAGTAGAATAGCAACGTTCTTCAGTTGACCGAAAAATAGCAACGTTTTTTACTCAACTGGCGAAATATCACCTTCTTTTTCGCAATCGTAGATATATTTTCTTTCGTTATTCAGCCGTTTCGGTATTTTAATTACGCTACATTCCCACCAGTAGCTGAAAAGACAAAAACGAATTATTTTATCAACGATACACCTACTAATATAATAGCAAACAAGAAAGCATATGACGTGCCTTGGATTGCTGGACTTGTAAAGGATGAAGGACTGTTTATGATAGCAGGTAATCCAAAATTTGTATTTCATCTATTAGACAACAAACGATTTTGACAAATACTCCCGTTCTAATTATATGCAATTGCAAATTTAATGTTGGTGAAGTCATAAATTAATTGCGAATTAATTGTTATTTATGCGACGCATTTGCCTTAATTAACTGAAGATTCTTATCGCATATGAGTTTTCTGCTTATTCATACAATTTAAATGTGTCAAATCAAAGTAACGTTTGATTATTAAAAGCTTTTACGTTGGTTATCTAAATTCGTTTTACTGCATAATAAATGATCGCATCATTGCATGACCTTTTTCGATTTCCAGGTTTTGTATTAGATAAGAATTTGATGAAGTATACAGATAAGAACTGGGAGCTCACAAGTCCTTACTTATTCAATATAAAAAACACAATTGCCAAAACGAAACTTGCTGGAATCGCTCAAAGATCGAAACAATATTATTTCGGCAATAATGCGTTCGGTACAGACCTGCTTTCTATCAGAAAATTCACGCATTTGATAGGAGATGAGTTGATAGCCGTTGGAGTGATTAGAGCTGCAAAATTACAGGCGAGGTACAACACAAGTCCTGTGAGATTTTATTATTACACATACAGGGCAGCACAAAGCTTTTCTGATCACCTGACGAATTCCAGCATCGACCTCGGTATGACTCTGAATTTTAATAAACCTTTCCTTTTTTCCTTCACACTTTTTAAACGAAACACATTATTTTTTATCAGGTGTATGTCACGTTGATGATATATACGTTGTATTGGATGGCAAGTTTGTTGACCCAACCACAACAGCTCAAGACAGAGCCATGCAGCGAGACATGCTTCAGTTCTGGTATTCATACACTAGTACAGGGTACGTAAATAATTTAAAAATTTCGTTCCAGGTAAAATGAAACTTATTGCCACTGTTTATGTTTAGTGAACCTGACTTGGGCACTGAATGGCCGAGATTGAAGGAGCCATCCGATAGTCTTCATTACATGCACATCGCTGGTCCTAAAACATTTTTCATGGAATCCAGCGATCATTTAGCAGAAGAACCATTTTGGAGAAACATAGGAGTTTAAAATATTAAGTATAACAAAAAATGACTACAAATATTATTATTTCTTGTTTGGAGAGCAGGAATCAAAACTGGAGAAATTGGAGAAGGAAAATTTGATGGTGATCTTAACTTTCATCTCTATTTTAATATCTCTACTCAAAGTATTAAGATTACTATTGCCTGGATCTCTTGGAAACCTAATCGCTTTATGTCGGACAATTTTTTATTACATGCTTTTTATATGAGTTACCCAGCGGAAACTTTAAATAAGATATTCTACAAATTTTTTATAGACACCTACTTCACTTATACGTTTTTGAATAAATTGAAAGAAACAAACAGAAAATTAAAAAAAAAGAATATATGAAAAACTGTAGATTAGAACTGTAAAAATATTCACTTGTTTTGTAAATAAATAAAAAAATTTAATATTTCTAAATATGAAGTCCTTTGATATTAGAACCTTTAATATTAAATTATAATTCAGAATCTGGTGCCTGTACTTCTGAAGCACACAAAAAATTGAAATCTCGGTGCTATATACTTAATCGAAAATTTATCGTTTCGTCAATCTAATTACTTCTTAAAATACTTCGCAATATCCTATCATCGATTTTAAAAGAATTTAATATGCTATTATCAAAGCAAATTTATCAGTCAAAGCTAATCTTTACACTGGACTTTAAATCACTTAAAAAAGTATCATTGATTTTCATAATAAAAGATTATAAAATTCTTTGAAAACTTCGTTCTAAAAGAAAAAAAGTAATATTTTTTTTAGATAATAGTATTGCTTCCAGTCTCAACTTCAGAACTGACAAGAATAGGAGCAGAAGTAGTTCTTCATTCCCCTTCTATCAATTTCAATTTCCCAAAAGCTCTCAATGTACGAACTAAAAAATCAATTTCATAATAATCAACCCCATCAAGCAAATCATCCGTCTAATTAACAACGCTAAACTCGCTTCTCAGCGTGTAAACCTTAATCGCTTCCTCCTGGAGCGAGGCAAAGAAAATCGAGAGCGCATCCCGGATGAAACGCAAAAAGCTCCGGTGCCGCGGCGCGAGGCAAAAAAGAGCCGCGCACTAAAATTTAAACACACCTCTAATGCAAATTAATCCCGAAGCGCCTGCTTAGGCAGACGTTCGCAGCACTGCAATAATGCGCCGCTGCACCAGCGCATAGGGTATACATAAGGTGTTCAAGAAAAGATTTCCGGGAGTTCCATTACCGGATAGAGAGATGGATTTCTGACAATTTTTACCTTTTGGCATTTTGCAGTACAATCTATAATTATCGAGTTATTATCAATTGAAATTTTTGATAATTAATTACCCAATCAACGCTCGAGCAGGTGCTGATAGGGGGGGGGGGAGAACCGTGCGGGGGTCATCGAACGCTGATTGGATAATTATCGAAATTTTCAATGCTCAATAACTCGATAACTATCCACCATATCGCAAAATGATAAAAGGTAAATATTCTTAAAATTTGTCCCTCTATCCAGTTACGCAACTTCCCGGAACCATTTTTTGAACACCGTGTAGAGGCTGGAAGGTGCGCGGCGCATCCGCACGAGTGGTGGCCGCGAGCGATGCAACGACCTTGGCGAAAGTCTCGGGTGCATCGAGCAAAACACGCGTTGCTCGGTTTCGATCAGCCGCTACGACCCCGACTTTATCCTCCGCTCTTCCCTTACGGGAGTCTCATTGTCATTACCGGAGTAATGCCGCGGTAATGACCGGGCAATTGCTAGTTGAAGTAATGTTTCTTCTCACACGAGAAAATGCGCAATTTACTACTAATCTGTGAACGCCAGTTTAATTTTATCGATGTGGGAAGGCCATTTTTATGCCAACGTCGTTAAATAATTTCAGCGCTGCCTTTCAAAGTGTTCTAAATTACTGTGTTTTCAAAATTAAAATCTTTGGAGTATAATATAAATAAGTATATATTTCTTTTTTATCGTTTGTAGAAGATTATAAAAATACAAAATTGTGATTGCTATTTGTAAGGGAATAAAGTATGTGGAAGAAGATAATAGATTCTAAGGAATCAAGTGTGATCAGGATTCAAACATTGTCACCTCTATGATCTCTAAATTTCATACAGTAAAAATTCCACTGAGTACTTTCAAAGTAGTCAAATACTTTCTAACTTAAATTCTAACTCAAACTGGAGTTAGAATTACAAATGTGTGACTCCCACAATGACACGATCGGGTATTCCTTGTACATACATATATTTATATGTAGAATTAAACAATAGTCATTTTAGATTACAACTTGATGAATAATTTTACCAAAAACAATTTTAATTATGATCCCTCCTTGATCAACGTCATCGGCACAAAGCGGAAACAAAGCGTCAGCCAAAAAGATTTGCGAAAGACAATCAGGGCAAATCATCGGCGATTCAAAGTGGAGTTAGAATTACAAATGCGTGACTCCGCCAATGAGACGACCGGGTATTCCCTGTGTGCCCCTCGCGCGTATATTCCATCAATATTACAGAAATGCCAATTTGCGGCACGCACACACGCGGATCCTCCCCCGGCGAGGCCGAGCGGCTGCAGAGGGAAGGCAATTTCCCGGCGCGCGGGCTGGAATCTCAGTTGGGCTAACGACGCCGTGGCCCGATCGAGTCTTGAATCATTCAGATCACTCGGTGGCTCACAATTAGGTAAATGCGCGCGGGGATTTCGCCGTCGGGAGGATCAATGGCGTCGATGCGGGCGCCGCTCGCCGCCTTATTATGCAACGACCGGAGGGATGACTGCGGCCTCCTCGCCGCCCTGAGGCCTCGCCATCGAGTAACGACGGCCCGTTGACTGCGATGAGCTTACACCCCGTAAATGTCACCTGCACTCCCGTCCATTATCTTGTTCGCGGCCCGCTTCCTTCCGCTCGCGAAGCGCCGTCTGCCGTGACTGTACCCTAGTGTGACTGGCTGTATAATGATTCTGAACCTGCCCTGGCTAATTTGAATTATTAGTCTTCTATGCGCCTTCAGTGGCGAGATTCCGTCGGATGCATTAACGATGTCATTATTGATGTTGACAACATCCTCTGGTATGTGTTAGAGGATTACTAGAGGAGGACTAAGGAGCAGCTATTGGTTTTTTATCTTTAATCTTTAGATTGCTGGGATTTGAACCTTCAAACAGCTCTTTAAAAGTGGTCAAATTATAGTATCTTGTATCATGTATTAACTATATACAAAGTTCATGTCAGAGGTTGAGCCTCTATGTACTCTCTAAATCTGAAAATGTGACTGGGCATGAATTATAACTTATTGATGCTGACAACATCCTCTGGTATTTATTGGAGGAGCAGATATCAGTTTTTTAACTTTAACCTTTAGACTGCAAAGACTTGAACCTTCAAACAGCTCTTTAAAAGTGGCCAAATCAAAAGGGTCCTGCATCATGTATTAAGTACATACACAGTTCATGTCAGAGGTTGAGTCTACATGTACATCAAAATAGCGAATTTGGAATGAGAATTATTAAGAGAGCTGATTTCCACAAAATTCTATCATCGTTTTCTCTTTTCAAGAGAAAGAAAATTCTATTTATGGTAAAAGATGAATTTTCCTTTCTCACATCACACCTGCTTCACGAATTTCCTGGATACAAATTGCCGAGCATAATCGAAATTCACGACGAGTCGTCGGACCAGTGCTTTTTCCACGCTGCCCCTTTTTTTTATAACTTAATTAAAGTTTACTCGTGTCCGAGTGGCGCGCGCGCAGTTTGTACCATTCCGCGCCAGTTAGTCACTGTCAAGACGCTGCGCGGAGAGTTCGCGAGAGGCAAGAGGTGCCAGTCGAAGCTTCCGCGAAAGAATTCCGCGCGGAGGAAAAAAAAACGCGTACAAGGCGACACAGGCGATGAACTCGGGAGTTTTTCCTGCCAGCGAGTCGAGCGCAAAATTCATATGGGAAGCAGTCGGCGTACAAGCGTCGCTCTTATTTCTTTTTTTTTTTTTGTTTGGAAGCGATGCCTCTCTTGCCGCCGGGAATCAGCGATGCGGCCGCATGCAAAGGCGCGCGGCGATAAATTTTCCGCGTCTGGTCGGCAGAGAGGCGAGTCTTAGTCATGAGAATCAATGAGACCTGTTTTATGGGCTGCTGAGGTTTTCCAGCTTTTCGTGCTTTGTATTTTTGCTGCAGTGTCTTTCGGATGCACTCGTCGTTACTTCGAGTGACTTGGGTGCACGCTCACCTCGTTATTCGATGATGAATTTATATGGAAATTTCGCGTGATTGACGATTGCTGGGATTTATTAAAATAGTTGGCCGATTTAATGAGGCGAAGATTTTCTTCGTCATTCCTTACTGTCTAAGCTTGGCTTATTCGAGTTCCCTCGTAATTTTTTGTACTCTAATAGGGAAGTCGCGTGACGCAATTTCGTTATATCCGTCTGATAGAATGTTGATAATGAGTCAACATATTTATTTTTTTTTTTTAATTAGCAAAGGAAAATTTCACTGATTCTACTTTAACCAAGATGAATCTACGTAATTGATCGTTTTTAATATCCACAGTAATTTGGTGGCTAAAAAAATTGAATACAATCTTCGACAATCTCAAATTTTTTTTATACCCGCTCAAGATGATCACTGCATACCAGACACAATAGAAATGACCTTCACAAAGAAGATAATATCATCCGTATAATTATTTACTTTTTCGCTTTTTTTCAAGGCTCTGCGCGGATGCTCCTCATAATTCTGCGCGCGTAGGTAAATGACCGATCGAAGTATGCTTTAGCGCGGAAGAAAATCACTTACTGAATAAAAGATGGCAAAACATCGGCGGCCTCGACGGGGCAAGAAGGCGCGCGCCTCTGGTGGCTTTCCTCGGCTTCTCGCGGCCTGCGCCTTCATTTTTTTTCACCGCATTGACTGCAGCGCCTCATGAGATGGATGCCGGACAAAAGCGGCCGA